>MU868718.1:0-23434 GCA_036418205.1 Ostertagia ostertagi | reverse complement strand
GAGAAAATGCAGAAATATCAGAGCAATTATTTGTTTGTTTAATTTTTTTTCTAGCAAGTGATCGTTTTATTGCCACCCACGCCATGCCCATTATCACTCCGGTTGGAGGTACTGACGTGCAATTTTTCAGTCTGATGTCATCTGGCTTCTTATCTTTATTGTTCCTCAAGGACTATTTCCGTGCAGTTGTTTTTATGATTCTTATCTATATGACCCTTGATACTTATTTCCTGTTACAGTAGGTCCTCTGCTCAACGATTCTGACTTCAAAAACAAGCATTAAGAAGCAGTGATAATAAATTTCAGGTCTCATCGGACGTTTGGCTTAGTTTGACAGTTTTATGAAGGCTTAGGGTAGTGCAGTGCTGAAGTCGGCCGTGACCAACCTCCATATCAAACGTGTTCTTGCCTAAGCCTTACAACAAGGCACTTAGACCCTGACCACGGAAGTCTTTCACGAAATAGTGCGATTTTTCAAAACGATTTATTGCATGTTGTAGTAACACGCGTGTAGAGCACAAAATTGAAGATTGCTTTCTCTGACCTGGGTTGCCCTGGGTTTCTGAGGATGTCAGAAAACGTTGAAACAGTGGTTTCTACCACTCAAGACAAATTGTTTGGATTTCCAGTCTCCTGCGCTCATATACATATATACGACCTCACTCAATAAACAAAGGCCTTCGAATATGTGACTATTCTGTGCTACAAATACTGTAGAGTATATCGAAAACGTAGAGGCTTCACCACCCAAGAAAAGCTTCTTTTCCCAGCAATCCCAGCGCCGCTCTGAAAAAATCCATCGTCACTTCTATGCTTCACGTATGTACTCCTATAAACGCAAAAGACATCCAAAAAATTCCACATCCCGAAAGACCTTCCCTTGGGTGCAAGAGGAGTGTATGAGGCGAGACAGCGCAACAGATGATAGACATTATTCTGACGAGGAGAAGTACATAGAGCTGCCTCAGCTATCTTTGCAAGGCCCTTGCGCAGCTGTCGGACCACTTCTGCACGAGAATGCCACAGTTGTCATTGTTTCCTAGGGATATATACTAGAGACTGAAGGTACTCGTCGCGCGGCTTCTGCCTGGATTGTGCATTTAACGTTGTGTACTGAAGAAGTTGCTATGCGCCGCTGCTTATTATCAACAAGTGGAGAAAGATTGGCAAAAAAGTGTTGCTCAACAATCACGCGTAACATGTGGCGATGGTTCGACACAAAATGAAACATACATTTACGGGAGTGGAGAGGGGGAGGGACAAAAAAAGACATTTTGCCCATGTCGCACTTCGGCCTTTTTTCTTCGCAGAGATTGCCGTCGTTGACGGAAGTTCCTCAGCAAAATATTCCCTAAATGTCCCTCTATAAGTAGACGCAGGCCCTCCTTCACTGCCCTCACCGTCTTCAGAATATGACGTCATCTGTCACCGTCGTCGAGCTCAGGGAGGCCTACCGTAACTGCTCCAGCCTGAAGCTCCTGCATAATTTCTTGGAACGATTCACTGTTGGATGTTTTCTAGAGACATTCATGTTCCCTAAATATGCAAATCCCTCAAACCTGCTTCCCAGAATAATTCGTATGGTACACGATCCTTCGAAGACCCCATTGAGCTCGACCAGTGCACCATGTTTCCAGGGCAAATTTTTCTGATGCCGTCCACGTAGATGGCCACTATGAAGATTTTCTTATGGAATGAAATGTGCTCTTCAATTCTAAGGTTGGCAGCATCCGGTTTGAGTCCAACGAGTGTGAGTAAACCCAATTTTGAAGCAAAGACAAGACAGGTCTTTTTCATTGGCCTTCCTGTATGCATATTAGGTCAAGTATCACTCCTATTCATTTGACGGTATAAGTCAATCCCCATGAATAATTTCGAGGTTTCAAAATATCTTGGGATATCTACACAGTCAACGTGGATCGATTTGATAGGTTAGTCATTTCAGTTGCCTGCTGCCATCCACAGCATAATCTTCAATTTTCAGAGTGAAAAAGCGTGAGCCCTTACTTCGGGAACACCAGCCAGGAGAATCCTAAGGGCGGACCTCGCAAACGATAAACTAGAAGGTGGCGAGTGCACGAGGTAAGGTGCAGGGTCGCTTCATACCCTAATTTCCGGTAGATAAGCCCGCGCCGATTTCACGTAAAACCACCCCGCTCGTGCAGTGTAACTTTGTACACCTTAGAAACTACCGCAAATTTGCCTATAGAGGTAATTCGATGCCCTGATTACGAAAATGACTTTCATTTTTAGCGGTGGCGCCATCTGGCGCCAGTTGGCGCCACCTTGTCACGACACCTGTTTTCACCAAATTTGGTGTAAACTTCCGTATAGGGGTTATTTGGTGTCCTGATTACGAGACATTCACAGTCGGCGCTGGCGCTATTTGGCGCCTATTTTCTGCACTAAGGGCGGAAGTGGTGTAGTGGCAAGTGGCACGCTTACCACGCGAGCGGTCCGGGGATCAAATCCTGGGTCGTGAGTCGCCCGGGCCAACCAAGCCTTCCATCCCTCCGGGGTCGGTTAATTGGTACCAGACTTGTCTGGGAGGATAAAAACACTGACTTGTACATCGGCTGGCCCCCGCAAGTCATTGTATAGGCCACATCGCATTCAAACGCCACTACGAATGTACAAATGGAAGTAGAATGCGTGCCGCATCCCAAAAAGGGATTGATCAACGGCAAATGCTTTATCCTTTTTATCCTTTATTTTCTGCAAACAACGTTTGCGCCAAAACGAATGTCATATTCGTAATCAGGGCACCAAATAACCCCTATACAGAAGTTTACACCGATTTTGGTGAAAACAAGGGTCGTGACAAGGTGACGCCAACTGGCGCCAGATGGCGCCACCGCTAAAAATGAATGTCGTTTTCGTAATCAGCATATCGAATTACCCCTATGGGCAGTTACGGTTGTCTCTAGATGTACGCAAGTGCACTGCACCAGCGGAGGTGTTTTTACGTGATATGGCGCGGGCTTATCTACCGGAAATTAGGGTAATATGGCCAGGGATCGACGTATCGTCGCTGAAACTTTCCAAGATTTGTAACATCCACCCCTCGCTTTCCTCTTCGCGGAAATGGTCGTGCACCATTCCCGCAAAGAGGAAAGCGCGAGGTGGATGTTACAGACTGAAGGAAACAGGGTAACGAATATATTGACGCAAATTAGGCGTAAATTGGAGGCATCTGGAAAAATGGATATCATATTGTGATCAGAACACTACATATTCCTAAGAGTAGAAGTTTAAGAAAAAATGAGATTTTGAGCCAGTTCGAAAATTGGCCATCACCCAGGTAAATTGGTAAGTAGCCCACGGGTACTTCAGCCAGCGATTGGAAAATGAGTTTCCTCGTTATCCTTCTCCAATAAAAAGAAATTCCACTACAGAATAGATAGTGGCAGGCAGCCAAGCTGGTGATGGGAAACAGCACCCGCATGAGTTGAAGTCCACTTTTTCTCTTCGTGAAATGTTGGGTCCTCGGCTCCTCCACTCATAGGGCCTCATCTCCATAGCAGGAGCGATTTTAAGGACCGGGACGTGGTGTTAGATGTTCCATATAGCATCGAGCTTCTGAATTCTGGGAATTGTCGGGTGTTCCGCTTGATTTTCGCTCCGCACTCGTCTTGAAGTCGTTTGCTAGCGTGCATTTGGCCTTGTGGCCCATGATCACCTCCTTTTTCGAAGTAAGGTCAAAATCTCGATTTTCGCCCATAGGAGTAAAACAGTTATGGCGTCCTTTTTTGGCGTCGGTGCTTTTTGTGTCGGCGCCATTTTGCGCCAGTTCGACGCTGCAGATTTATTCTGTCATTTTCTGAGTAAACCCATTGGCAGGGGTCGCTGATGATCCTGATTGTGGAAATAACGTTATTTTTGACGAAACAATTTTTTTGATGAAGTAATTTGGAGATATGGAGGTGACAATGATAGACCAAAAGCAAAAAAAAACACCGGAAACCTTTGAAGCATTTTGCCTCGGATACTCAAAATATGCGGGAATACCTTAATTACTTTTGTTCTGAAACACGCCACTCGTTTTTGAATAAAAATGGCAGAGAACTCAAACGTATACCGCTCACATAATATCGCTACAGCAAAAGGTTTTCGTGCAATCGTTAAGTGAAGCGAGCCTAATCTCAAAGGTACGAGCTTTGATCGCATTTGTCTAACATGTCATGCTGCTCTCGCTCTTTCAGCCAGCGATGTCTTTCACACATTTAGGTCCCCTATAGCATTACTCATCCCTAGAAAACCCACTCATGTAAATATCCTGCACATACCACGTTAAAGGCAAACTCCGGGATTGAACTGGTGCTATCAGCGCTTCTGTAGTGATAGCTTAGCTGCGGAACGACCTGAAAGTGGAAGGAAAGCAAGAGAAATCTTTGGAACGCTGAAATTAAGGCCTTAACCTTCAATAGGGTCGGATGTGGTACGATGGCGAGACAGGGCGGTCAAAGAAGACAAAATACGCGAGAGAGCACGTCGTTTGAGAGAGCACGCTGATCTCTACATCAATGCACGCTGATCTCACCACCTCTCGCGGTGGGTGGAGCGTTGGAACTTGGGTCGATGGTTGCAGGCAGGGTCAACCGTCACGTTCGAACATTTTCGGGATTTTTGCGACCCCCTAGCTCTCGAGGGGGTCCAGTTGCGACCCCCTGTTTTTGTTAATAAGAGTGCTAGACATGAATCCGTTGCGCCAGAAAGCGTCTGCGCGTCGTCGCGTCGGCCTTGGAGCGCGGCAGGTATCACCCGGGCGCTGGAAGAACGGGACGCGGCGAAGAAAAAATTTTAGAGGGGAATAACTTTCTTGGGACGTATTTTTTGACTTGTTGAGGTAGATTTTGATTGTGCCTGAGGTGCGCTTCCAGAAAACTACAAGGATTGCCTAACTCTCCGGAAAGTACTTCTGTTAGAAGTGGAAAACCCAAAATTCTAAGAAGGCGCACCTTCAACTTTGAAGGCCCATAAAATCTTTCGTATGCGACATTTTGGAAATCTGTAAAAAGTTTCAGAAACTTCAAATATTTCTCTAACAAAACAGTATAAAAAGTTTAGTGATTGTCCCCTTTTTCAAAAAATTGTCCCGTTCGAACATTTTTCGTGCAAAAGCGAGTTTTTGGGCTTTCAGCGACCACTCACTTCATTTTCATTTCTGTGATGCACTTTTTTCATGGGGTGAAAGTACAGGATTTGCTCTTTCTAACAAGCACCAAACCGTTTTTCAAAATCCATTTTTCGAGAAAATCACACGTTCGAACATTTTGTTCCCATAGGTTTTTGAGCAGCACATGCGAGTTTTTGAGCTTTCAGCAATAATAACTTCCTTCAAAGAACTTGTTGGGGAGGGGCGAAGACATTTTTGAAGACTACGAGATTTCTGCTTTCTTATGTGTTTTACCGTTGTCTGGAAGAATCGTCCTCAGAAAATAGGTCCCGAAGAACTTTAATTTCAGCCCCGAGAAGTCAAACCTTTCATAGGGATGCATTCAACTGTTCTTTATTCCTCAAGGAAAACACCGTAATTTGCCTAAAACTGTCTCTCTGTGCATAATTAATCGAATCTAATGCGGTCTGCACAAACAATTCTTGCCCTCGGATACGCCACGCACGCGCCTGTGGCTGGCAGTCCTCGAAATTGCGACCCCCTTCCGACCAAAATGCGACCCCTTCGTTCGAACAGTTCGAACGGACGGTTGACCCTGGTTGCAGGCCCGTAAGGATTAGCGCTCTTACCGCGCAATTTTTGCGACGAAGCTGGAGTGATCTAGGTAGTTACAGACCTTACAATTTCCCTTGTGGTATCCCTCCTACTAGTCGGGACCCATTCCGTGGTTTGCCTTTAATCATGCGCGTATTACGGCCTACTTCCGTCAGCCAAATACGACTGTTGTCGTTTGACGTTGATCAGCAGACGGTTGAACATGACTTAGAGCAAGACAAACGAAGCTGAGCAGCTGCCAGACCCCGTCTAGAAAGGACTCTTATTTGAACAACTTGTTCATCACCATGCCTGGCCTGACCCTACAGCTACTGCGCTTTGTTTGTCATTATGAACGCTACGCACGTTCGTAGAACGATACAGAAAGGAAGACGTGGCTCATTCACAAGGAAACTGGTAGATGCCACCGCTTTTGCATCATTCAGAAGACTACTGGTGCCCTTCCGATCACGTCTCGATGAGATCCAGGAAAGGAATGATACTGTAGCGAAGGTCGTTGCATCGGGATCGGATTGAATTCACGGAAGCATAGGTTTTTCATGTTGTGACAATGGTCGGCTAGTGGAACATAAATTTTGAGAAGATAGTTTGTCGTGGTATAAGAGTGATATCTTGGCACCCTTATGTACATTCTACACGGGGACCTTGAGAAGTAAAAAGCGTTTATTGGACATAGAATAATGCAGATGATGGGATAAACCGCCTGTTCAGCACGCCTTCAACTTGCTGCAGACATCCTTTTCAGCAGTTCCTGATTCGAGGAATTCCTTGATCTTCGGGATTTTATGTGGATCTTCTACAATCAGTCACAACGGTAAGAAAGCTGAGCAGCTCCTGCATGATTGTGAACATGGAAGAATTAATTAGGCCCTCATGAGAACTATGCGAATGCGTGCAGCAATATACCATCCTCGTTGAATACGATTAATTAATCCTTATTCTCCCAAACCCAATTTTGTTGTGAAATAGCTACTGAAATGGATAAAGAGAAACACTTTCTTGGTAACCGCTTGAGAAATGTTGCAAAACTCGAACCCAGAAAGTTTGGACGTGTGACGGGAAGGTCAAGGCGTTATCTGGTCAGAGTCGTCTCATTGTAGATAGCAAACATATACGCCGACCCGTAGTTAGGTGCTGGTGGACCATTAAACTCCAGAAACAAACACTGATGCGAATCAGCGTTCCTACCTTAGAGACACGTTGAGCTGAATAATTCATCGCCATGAAACAGTTGGAGCAGGGGTTCAATGTTAAAAGTCCATCAGGAGGAACACGAACCTGTGCTGCTAATATGCCTTAATAGATCGCTCGTCATTTACGAATTTTCTTTACTTTCCACTCATCTACGCAAAAATAGTAACGAGAAGCAGGCTTCATCTAGTTTCACTCAGCTATAGAGAAAGACCGAATAAATGAAGTGAGACAGAAATGATGCAAATTTAACTTCACCCGATCCATTTACCTTGGTCCGGAGATTAAAGAAAAGAGATGCTACATACACGAAGGAGAAAAACCGAAATGGCTTATGATTAATGTTATGAAATATGAGGTCTTCTCTCCGTGGTGCACGCACAGATCTCGGGCTACCTCTCACGTTAATGCTCTCTCCCTCTACCAAACGGCTAGAGGCTCAGACAGAGGGGGGCACACCGCGACGACAGCGCGCTAATAGCGCTGTGGGGGAGCAATGCCATATCGCCAGGCGCATATCCTTCGATGCAAATTGCGTGTCGACCGCACTAGAGAATCGCATGCTCATCACAGGTAAGTTCCCTATTTTTAGACTTTGTGAGTTGCTTCAATTAAGTTAACGTACCTCGCGATTTTGTCTACAAAGGCGAAATCACCCAACGAGTAGTTACGTCTTCCTAAAGATGCAAAACACGTTTCGATTCAGGAGTGACGACTGTCCAATCATTGACATACATTACTGCATTTGCAAGAGCGAACAGGTCCTCGTTGAGTTCATATCCTCTGTATCGGTTGGCAAAGCGACCTACAGGCGGCTACAAAAGAAAGCTTCATTCTAAGTGTTAACTTTTGAGAGTCCACATAGGGAAACGCCAAGACAACTGAGCGCTAAGGAAAGAAGCTTCGTAGGAGCAACCATTATATACAGCCAACGCATAAAATTCTTATCATGAAATAACACTCATGACGCAGTCTATGAGCAGACTTGAGGTGACGTTTCAGGGATGTGAAAAATGCAAAATGAAAGTAGCATTGAAACCTTATCGAGCATAAAGTACGTTATATGTGCAAGGCCATCTTCACCAAAAACGAAAAATTGGTCTTCCCTAACCATCTGCAATGTGAAGTGACTTCTGCACACTGGACAATACTTCAAATTTTTTCTAAACGTCCACTAACAACAGAAACTGAGCTCGCTTCAATCGGTAATACCAGCGTCGCATCAAACCCTTCTCTATTTCACCTGGGGAGCGAAAAAGACGTTGGAGGATCTGACAACATAAATTATAACATAATACACAGGGAGCAGAAAGTCACTCTGTAAGGTGAATGGATGAAACTTGTCGAAAGTCGTATAGTGATGGGACTTTCCGGGCATGTCTTAGTGTCCCCCCGAGCAGGCCAGGGTCACCTTCACTGCCTCACAGTTCTAGAAAGTCATCTGTCTCCCGGTCGATCCAAGAGGCTACAATAATTTATGATATTTATTTATTGCATTGAGGCACATAGGACAACAAAGCCAACAGAAAAAAAAACGACAAACGTGCTTAGGTACTCGAGTACCTGAATAGTTAAAAATAAATTCTAGCGGCAGAATAAATTGCGGACAAAACGGGTAATATGAATTAGGTAGGAAAAGCGAGATAAGGTAGGTAAAAACGAGATAAGAAAACCTCCCTGCAGACAAGGTCATAACATGTCTCATTCAGATAAACGGCTGTAAGATTCTTGCATTGTGTTACTTTAGTCGACAATTTTTGACAATTTGGAATAATACCACTGCCTGGCGAAATGACCCCTGGCTCTGTGGTTGTCCTAGTGTGGAATAGAAGTTTGTTTTCGCACTTCTTGATTAGTGTAAAATGGAAAGAAATCTTCAATTTGAATGACTTTCCCTGTACATTTATAACGTTGGGAGGCCTTGCGGGATCCGGCAGGAAGTGGGCACATTATCAAGTCAACATCTTTATCACTATATAGAAAAGTCGATCCTAACATTTTGTTCCTAATAACCCCACGGGGTATTGAGTTACCAGTTAGCTCCGCTCGCTACCGCGCGCATTGGTAAAATTGACAATCGATGAAGCTTTAGGTTTCACCGCTAAATTATAGCTGTCAATGAGCATTACTTCATTAAACAACCAACTATGCGCTAGAATCAGGTAAATTTAGCGGCGAATTCAAAACGGCACGCCAGTACTTATCTATTATTCGACAATCCCATTCATCTCAAAATCTAGAAGTTTAGCGGTCGAAAGGTTTTGAGTACAATTCAACGCGATGCAATGCTATTTTGAATGAAAACATTACTCGATGGCTCCCCATTTCTATTTCAAGTGCTCTCTACGTTCGTACGCATATCGTTACTATCAGTCCTCATCAGTCGTTATCACTTTTTGACCCCCACCAAATATGTTCCCGTCCCACCCCCTATATCATGTCCCAAAATCAGCTCCTGACGACTGCTGCGAAGCGCACCATGAATTTCGTGAAATTTGTATTTCAGCGCCTCTTATCTACTCTTATCAGTCGTTATCACTTTGTGACCCCCACCAAATATGTTCCCGTCCACCCCCTATGTCATGCCCACAGAACGCAATTCTGACGACCATTTGCTACGAGCATGAAACGCGTCACTTGCGTTCTAGCGCCTTTTATCAGCCCTTATCAGTTGTTATCACTTTCTTGTACCCCACCAAATATGTTCCCGTCCCACCCCCTATATCATATCTTGAAACCAACTCCTGACGACCACTGGTGCCCGAGCTATGAATTTCCGGTCAGACAGACAAACACATACACACACACACACACACACACACAACCGCTTAGCCGATTATATATAGTAGGATAGCTTAAACCAAGTGCTCTGATCAGAAGTTTCCTGGTGAAACTATTTTGAACGGCTTCCTCTCGAATGTGGAAAGAAAATGCAAGTCCCGTATTCTAGTATTGGCCGAACATAAGTTTTGTATGCCTTGAGAAGGACACATGGATCTTTAGTAAACAAACTCCTCATGAGTAAGTTGAGCCGCCGTTCTGCCTTACTCGATATTGATATACAGTATTGAGCGAAGGTCAACTTATTGTCCAACAATAAACCCTAGGTTCTTAACTTCCCCGCTTGTGAGAGAGCTCATTGCCCTCGATATGGTACTCGCAAAGAATGGGGTTAGGACCGAGATGGAAGTACAGAAGATTTTTCATTCGCTAGGGGGAGACCCCAGACCTTGGACCAAGCACTCACAGTGTTAATTGCTTCCTGAACTTTAGTTGAATCATCTGAGGAGGAAACCGCTTTATAGATCTTCAAATCGTCAGCAAACGCTTTGCAAACAACACCTGAGCTTTCGATATTACTGGAGCTCATATTTGAAGTATACAAAACTGGACAGACACTCCCTGAGGATCTCACTAGGTCGAAAGCTAACCAGGAAAGTATTTGAGCCGGATGAAAAGTGCGTTTGCCAGAAATGATCTAACATGCTATTATTCTTTATGTACGCCTATGTCTCAACTCGTCAGTAATTATGTGAACCGTGAAGCCTGGAAAATCGAAGTAATACATCACTTTTCCACTGTCAAAAATGTCCATCATCATGATTCAGCATTGATGACCGTGGATGATATTTACGAAATCATGTTGACAGTGACAAATTATTCCTTACAAGGCCTACTAAAAATCTAAAACTTTTCAATACCGTAAAAACTGACGAGATGCTAACAGCCATACTTATTGGACTTTTAGCTAGACTTTTGGGATAAAGGAAAACGCTACAGTTTCCAATTTGTCGAACTCGGCCGAAAAAACTCAAATAACGATATACTTAAGAGATACAAGTGGAGGATTAATTCCTATAAATCGAAATGGGATCCATCAGGATGACGCGGACTGATTCATATGGTCAAATATAATATCATGTGCATGAACACAAGAGTCATCCATGCGAAGATTGATACAATCAGATTCCCTTATTCAGAATCGTAGTGCTTACATACCTCTTTCAAAAGTTTCGGACCAAAATTCGCTATCGAATTGCGAGAGCTATGTACCACTGAATTCACATATCAGATAGCTCTTTTTTTCTAATCACTGAGTGATAGCTAACCGATCCTTGTTATTGCTTTCTATGGCTTTTCTTTCAACAAGGCAGTTATACTTATACAACTTGTTTTCAAACTTCTTATTGATACTCTTATAGAGCTCCCAGTCCCCCAGCTGGTTACTCGCTGCAGCACGATTATAAGCAGTGAATCGTTTGTGATGAATCGGGTACACTACGAAGGAGACTCACTGCAAGGCATATAAATTCCTTCAGAAATGTAACGTAATAAGTCAGTGAAGGAAATTTGTAGCTCTCGAGCTTTCTAATCAATCTGCTCAAACTGAACATGTTCGCAAAAAATGGGGCGAGGTGTGATGTTTGGGGCCACACTACGAGAATGAATGTCATATTCGTAATCAGGGCATCGAATTACCTCAGTAGGCAAAGTTTCGACGAAAAATGAACTTTGAGATTTTGGGGCAGTAATAGTGGAATAATGATGCCCAATCGGCAATAGGGGAAGTCTGAAAACGGTGAAAAACCAAAGTTTCAACTGGGAGGAGTAATGCATAACATTCGATAGCATTTTTCACGGGGAATCCAATGGGGCACATCTCAGGTCTGCGAGTTCATCTGGAAATGCAAAAAATCTGATCTTTCCACAAGGGCATGACGAGGAGGCATTTCACAGCCACAGCACGCAGGACGGTACATACAAGCAAGTATGTCATCTTATTTCTACACTCAAGTAAGCGTACTCTACAACAGTAAAGAGATTTTCCCTCTACCTCCTCAGTTTTCGGAAAAACCTTCGCTCAAACATTGGAAAATTTCACCAAATAGGCTAGGGCATGACGAGGAGGCATGTTCATGGCCACAGCACGCAGGGAGCGGTCATCTGCAAGCAAGTGTGTGATCTTATTCCTACACACAAGTAAGCGTACTCTACAACTAGAGAATTCCGCCGAAAACCTTCGTCAATTGGCGAATTCAACAGATTAAGGCAATGTCCACCGAAATTGATATTATACTTCCTATGAACACGCGGAAAAGGAGAAATGTTAGGAGGAATAGTAGCCTCCTTTTAAGCGCGGCTTGGAATAGGGACCATGAATCTGAAAAAGCGTCGATCCTCCACATACAATGGCATGTTGATACGGCGCGTCCTCATACACCATTAGTGAGAACATCTCTGAAGAGATCATTCATACGATTACATCGCACCACATTCAAACAATTTTTTCTCGAGCCAAGCTCGAGTGCATGGCGCAATCTGAAGTGAGGCTTTCCAAAAGTTTAAAAATTCTTATAGAACTCGACGAGCTGAAATCAATGCTTTTTTCAGATTTCGAAAATCTTAATTCTGAAGCGAGTTATAACGAAAAAACGAAAAAAGAAACGCGAATTTGCGTTTTTCGCGTGTTTTTTTCGATTTTTTACGGCGAGTACCGTAGTTTTCCACATGGTTAGACTCATTTGACCCTGCTTTGGGGGGAGTTATGAAGGGGCGACGCTTTGCGACGCTGCAAATCCGTCGCTCAGCGGAGAAATTTCAAAAGTTAGTGGCGGTATTGTACGCTTATAATACGCAAAAGATTGGTAAAAAAAGCGTTCCACGTCCTTAACGACCTTCTTTTTGTGTGCAAGAGGAGCATGAGGCGGGATAGCGCAACAGATGAGAGACATTAGTCGGCTGGGTCGGGAAAAAGTAAAGCTGCCGGAGTTATCCTTGCAAGGCCCTGGCGCCGCTTCAGGCCACTTCCATGCTCGAGAGTGCCACACCTGTCATTGTCTTGTGGGAGTATATCCTACAGATCGAAGATAATCGTTCCCGTGACTTCTGCATGGATTGTGCATTTATGTATACTGATGAAGTTGCTATGCGCAACTGCTTATTCTCAAAAGGTGGAGAAGGATGAAAAAAGTGTTGCTCAACAATCACGCGTAAGATGTGTTGATTTGACACAAAATACAACATAACTCCCCTTCAAAAAGGCAGAAAGTGTCGGGTGCAGACCATACACCACAAGTGACGACGGCCTCCACAAAATGCAAATGTTTTTGCCAATGAAATGATTAGCCTGTTGCAGTTGTATTCTATCAGTTGACTAATTACAACTACTATCATTTACTAAAAATCAGCTATCACTACCACTACTAACCAGATTTACTTGGAGGCCGTCGTCACTTGTGGTGTATGGTCTGCACCGCACAATTTCTGGCTTTTTGAAGGGGAGGGTACATTCACGAGCGGTGAAGCAAAAAGTGGACATTTTGCCCAGGTCGCTCCTCAGCGACATCCGTCGCAGATTGCAGACGTTGACGGACGTTTTTCAGTGAAGTGCTCTTCAACTGTCCCTTTATAAGTAGACGCAAGCCCTCCTTCACTGCCCTCACCGTCTTCAGAATATGACGTCATCTGTCACCGTCGTCGAGCTCAGGGAGGACCTACAGTAACTGCTCCAGCCTGAAGCTCTTACATAATTTCTTGGAACGATTCACTGTTGGATGTTTTCTAGAGGTTCATGTTCCCTAAATATGCAAAGTCCCTCAAACCTGCTTCTCAGAATAATTCGTAATGGTACGTTATCCGTCGAGAGCCCATTGAGCTCGACCAGTGCACCATGTTTTCCAAAGCAAATTTTTCTGATGCCGTCCTTGCAGAAGGTCACTATAAAGTTTTTTTTCTATAAAATGAAATGTGCTTTTGGGCTGGCATCATCCGGTTTGTGTCCAACGAGTGTGAGTAAACAAATTTTGGGGCTTGCCTGCTGCTATCCACAGCATAATCTCCAATTTTCAGAGTGAAAAAGCGTGAGCCCTTACTTTACGAACACCAGCCAGGAAAATCTCAAGAGCGGACCACACAAACGATCAACAAGAAGGTGGTTAGTGTGCGGGGTACGGTGTAGGGTTGCTCCATAGGTAATATGGCCAGGGATCAAAGTGCCGTCGCTGAAATTTTCTGTGACATCCACTTCGCTGTTTTTTCTTTGCGTTTTTGGTCGTGCACCATTTCCGCAAAGAACAAACCGCGAGGTGGATGTCACAGAGTCTGAAGGAAACAAGGTAAGGAAGATTTTGGCGCAAATTTGGCGTAAATTAGAGCCATCTGGAAAAATGGATGTATTGTGGTTAGAGCACAGCATATTCCTTAAAGTAGAAGTTTAAGAAAAAATTGAGATTTTGAGCCAGTTGAAAAATTGGCCATCGACAGGTCGGTCAGTAGCCCATGGGGTACTCCAGCCAGCGATTGGAAAATGAGTTTCCTCGTAATCCTCCTCCAATAATAAGAAATTCCACTACAGAATAGATAGTGGCAGGCAGCCAAGCTGGTGATGGGAAACAGCACCCGCATGAGTTGAAGTCGACAGATTCTTCTTTCCTTCAAGACGTGATATGTTGGGTCCTCGGCTCCTCCACTCGTAGGGCCTCATCTCCATAGCTGGAGCGATTTCAAGGACAGGGACGTGGTGTTAGATGTTCCATATAGCATCGAGCTTTGAATTCTGGGAATTGTCGGGTGTTCCGCTTGATTTCCGCCCCGCGCTCGTCTTGAAGTCGCTTGCTAGCGTGCATTTGGCCTGTGGCCCATGGATCACCTCCTTTTTCGAAGTTAGGTCAAAATCTCGATTTTCGTCGAAATTTTGCCCATAGGAGTAAAGTCAGGTGCTGAGCACGGTTATGGCGTCCTTTTTTAGCGTCGGCGCTTTTCGTGTCGGCGATATTTTGCGCCAGTTCGACGCTGCAGCTTTATTCTGTCATTTTCTGAGTAGACCCATTGCCAGGGGTTGCTGATGAACCTGATTGTGAATATAACGTTATTTCTGATGAAGCAATATGGAGGTGACAATCAAAAATGCAAAGCTCTGCCGTTAAGCGAAGTCGAACCTCAAAGCCGCTTGACCACTAGACCACTTCTAGTGATAAGATGTCAATAACGATTTTGAAACTTCCCCACTTTTTCTAGCTTTACCACTGACAGTACTTCAATTTTGGGCGAATTTCACTTGTTTTCGATACCATCTTTATCAGCACCCTTCAATATGCAGGTGATCTTCTGTACAAGTCCGAAACGTCACTCCAAAGCTGTAAAAACCGCCCATTCTCAACAATTTTTTCGACCTTTTTTGGCCTTCAGGGGGCCGTTCAGCGAAAATGAAACACATATTGTAGTTCACGCGAGAGCCCCTGCAGCAAAAAAAAACACGTGAAAAACCGTTCCGAAAAAGCGCGACTTGCCCCTGAAAGACCCGCCTTGTTTGACTCCTTTCGAGACTGATCATGGTCAAAAAATAGTCCCTCTGGCCCGTTTCGAGGGATGTGCGGTCCAATTTTTCACAACGCGCATTTTCGGTCTTCAAAGGCGCAGTTTGCGAAGACGTCTAGGAGGGCTCAACGTATAGGTGTTCAGTGCAGCAAAAAACATGCGAAACGGCCTGAAACCGCCTCAGAAAATGGGACCGCTTCTCGCCCGTTGATTTCAGCACTGATGCGTTGCTTATCAGTGTTGCTCTTTTGGACGCAAGGCTTTGTTTTATGGGCGGCTAGGTCGCAGACACCTAGAAGGCGAGTCGATAGCAACGCGTGGACGACTATGCTAGATTGTCGAGGGCGCATCCTTTGCTGCGATTCGTCCTGAAAAATCATCCACGTTAGTTTATTTCCCCGATATTCTCTTTACCATCATTCAAGGGGCAATTCGCTAAAGTGGACACTGTCTCCCTTAAATACGTATGGTCAAGAAACACCGCATACCTTCAAAGCAATATTTTTGCTTCTTATCATCAAATGCGGCAGAAATACCCTAACTATTTTGTTCTATAATATGCCATGCACTCGTCTTTTAATAAAAGTTGCAGAGCACTTAAACGTAGTACCGCTCACCTAATATTGCTACAGCACAAGGTTCCCTGCAATCATTGAGTGAAGCGAGCCTAATCTCGAAGGTACGAGCTTTGATCGCATTTGTCTAACATGTCATGCTGCTCTCGCTCTTTCAGCCAGCGATGTCTTTCACAAATTAAGATCCCCTATAGCATTACTCATCCCTACGCATCCCACTCATGTAAATATCCGCACATACCGTGTTAAAGGCAAACTCCGGGATTGAACTGGTGCTATCAGCGCTCTGTAGTGATAGCTTAGCTGCGGAACGACCTGAAAGTGGAAAGGAAAGCAAGAGAAATCTTTGGAACGCTGAAATTAAGGCCTTAACCTTCAATAAGGTCGGATGTGGTACGATGGCGAGACAGGGCGGTCAAAGACAAAATACGCGAGAGAGCACGTCGTTTGAGAGAGCACGCTGATCTCTACATCAATGCACGCTGATCTCACCACCTCTCGCGGTGGGTGGGAAGCGTTGGAATTGGGTCGATGGTTGTAAGGATTAGCGCCCTAACCGCGCAATTTTCGCGACGAAGCTGGAGTGATCTAGGTAGTTACAGACCTTACAATTTCCCTAGTGGTATCCCTCCTACTAGTCGGGCCAATCCCGGGGTTTGCCTTTAATCATGCGCGTATTACGGCCTACTTCCGTCAGCCAAATACGACTGTTGTCGTTTGACGTTGATCAGCAGACGGTTGAACATGACTTAGAGCAAGTCGAACGAAGCTGAGCAGCTGCCAGACCCCCGTCGGAAAGGACTCTTATTTGAACAACTTGTTCATCACCATGTCTGGCCTGACCCTACAGCTACTGCGCTTTGTTTGTCATTATGAACGCTACGCGTTCGTAGAACGATACAGAAAGGAAGACGTGGCTCATTACAAGGAAACTGGTGGATGCCACCGCTTTTGCATCATTCAGAAGACTACTGGTGCCCTTCCGATCACGTCTCGACTGAGATCCAGGAAAGGAATGATACTGTAGCGAAGGACGGTTGCATCGGGATCGGATTGAATTCACGGAAGCATAGGTTTTTCATGTTGTGACAATGGTCGGCTAGTGGAACATAAATTTTGAGAAGATAGTTTGTCGTGGTATAAGAGTGATATCTTGGCACCCTTATGTACATTCTACACGGGGACCTTGAGAAGTAAAAAGCGTTTATTGGACATAGAATAATGCAGATGATGGGATAAACCGCCTGTTCAGCACGCCTTCAACTTGCTGCAGACATCCTTTGCAGCAGTTCCTGATTCGAGGAATTCCTTGATCTTCGGGATTTTACCATGTGCGATCTGCTGACACTCCATTCCACCAAACGGTAGGAAGCTGAGCAGCTCCGAGCATTGGATTATGAACACCTGGAAGAAATTTACTTACTTGCTCACTCAGGTGGAGAACTATGCTGAATGCTTGCGAAGGTACCTCCTCGTTGAACGTATTAATTACTGCCCCTTTACTTCTCCCAAACCCAATTTTGTTTGTGAAATATTCTTCTGAAATCGGGATAAAGAGAGGACACGTTCCTGCTACCCAGCTTTGAAGAATACTTTGACAAAACCGAACCCCAGCACAGTTTGTTTGGACGGTGACAGGGAAGGTCAAGTGTTAGCTGGTCCAGAGTCGATTAGTCACTTTGTGAGATGCAGCATACATTTCACCCCCCCCCCCCGTAGTTCGGTGTTGCTGCGTGAGTACCAATAAACTCCAGAAACCAACTGATGCGAATGTCAGCGTTCCTACACTTAGAGACAAGCCTGATATCAGTCAATCGTCCATGAAAGAGTTGTAGGCACGGTTTCAATTCTAAAATTCCATCCAGGATTGAACCACGAACCCTGTGCCTGCTAAGTTATGCCACTTACCATTAGATCGCTCCGTCATTTTACGAATTTGTTCTTTACTTATTTCGTCCAATTTCTCTCGCAAATAGTAAACGGAGAAGCCGGCTTCCTATTTAGTTTCAATAGCTATAGGAAAGCAGGAATATATGAAGTTGAGACAGAATGACTGCAAATTTTAACTTCGACCCAGATCCCTTGTATCCTTTGTGTCCGGAGATTAAGAAAGAGATGGCTACTGATACACGAAAGGAGAAAAAACCGGAAAGTGGCTTATGGTTAATCGCTTATTGGAATATGACCCTTCCTTGTCCGTTGGTGCAACTCACATCGGTGCTGCTCCAACGTTAATGCTCTCTCCCTCTACCAAACGGCTAGAGGCTCAGACAGAGGGGGGCACACCGCGACGACAGCGCGCTAATAGCGCTGTGGGGGAGCAATGCCATATCGCCAGGCGCATATCCTTCGATGCAAATTGCGTGTCGACCGCACCCGATGCGAACTGCGTGCCGGCCCGCAACCTTAGGAGATTCGCTTGTCTCTGCACTATGTAAGTTTCCTTTTTTAGAATTTAATCCTTGTCGTGGGATCCTCCTTTAATCAGTCCACATACCTAGCCGATTTTGCAACAAAGGGTTCTGTGAAAGCGTCGACAACGAGTACAGTTCGTCTTTCTAAAGAATTGAAAACCAACGTTTTCAATTTCCGGTAGTGACCTGTCCATCATTTTGACAACTACATTCACTGCATCGTTGCAGAGCGAGCACATCGTTGGGAGTTCATTCGATCTGTGAATCGGTTCGGCAAAGGCGACTACCACGGCGGCTACCAAAATGAGAAGCTTCATTCTGAAAGTGTTCATATTTTTGAGGAAGTCCACCATAAGGGAAAACGCCAAGACAACTGAGCTGCTAGATGTGAATTACGAAGCCTTTGTATTGTGCAACCATTATATAGAGCCCAACGGCATCAAATTTCTTATCATGAAATCAACACTTATGACCAGTTCTCTGAAGGCAAGTACTTTGAGATGAGCATTTCATGGAATTCGTGAAAAATTGCAAAAGTGAAGTAGCAATTGAAACCCTTATCGGCAGCACTAAAGGTACGGTAGACGTGCCTGTCATCTTCACCACAAAACACCAAAAGTGTTCTTTCCATACTCATTGCAAAATGTGAGCGTGACTTGCTACAAACGTGGACAATCACTTTTCCAAATTGTTTTTCGAACACTGTCTACTGACGATAAAAACTGAGCCTCGCTTCACTATCCAGTAGTATCCAGTCGCATCAAACCCTATAATCCTATTTTGCACCTTGATGGTGCTGAAGAAAGAAGTTGGAGATATCGTGACAACCATGAAGTACTAATACATACAGGGGGGGAGGGGGCAAGAAAAGTCACTTTGCCCATGGGGTGCATATCATCAAACTTTTTGTCGCAAAGGATGCCGCTGTTATTGGGAGTTATACGGCAAATTATTCCTTAGATGTCCCCCCATAAGCAGAATCAGGCCCACCTTCGCTGCCTTCACCGTCTCCAGAATATGACGTCATCTGTCATCACCGTCGAGCTCAAGGAGGCCTACCATAATCGCTCCATTCTGAAGCTGCTACATAATTTCTTCAATCGGATAACTGGTGAATGGCTTCTTAGGAGACACTAGCTCTGACTATGCAAGATGGCTTTTGACCAGCGTTTCAGAGACGTCGTAATCGTCTATGGTTTCTCGACGACCTCGTTGAGCTCGTACCGTGAACCATGTTTCCGTGGGAAAATCTTCTGATGTCGTCGGTGTAGAAGGCCCCTATGTAATTTTTTGATAGAATAGAATGTGCTCTTCAATATGCAATTGAGCTCATTCGGTTTGGTTTTGGCAAAGTGTAATTAATTCTGTTTTGAATGTGGATGAAAGTGACTCTTTTTTGGCCCTCCCTGGGTGGCTACGAAGTGTGGTCCGCCAATTTACACTTGCTTGCTAATCTTTGAATCCCTGTTTCAAGTGTGTAATATTTGTCTGGATAGAGCATGTCAAATATGCATTACCCCAAGCTGTCACGACTGGCAGTACTGGCAATACCTCGAAGAAATGTGACCGTCTCCTCATCGTGCCACCATCGCACATTTCATGAACGAAGGACGTTCCGCCGCAGATCGCAAAAAAGCTGCGCATCAACAACGGTGAGAAGAATTGTGCTCAATGAAGGGAGCGAGGACGCTACTTTCCAGGCCGATCAAGAGCTGATAATGTTCCACAGATTCGGAAGACGATCACGAAAAAATCTCCCGCAACAATGACGCCAATATAGACAAGATCGCTTCAGATCTGCATATCTCACGAAGAAGTGTTCAAAACATACTGAGATTTGTACTGGATTTACTCAGTAACTCTTCTTTCGAGGAGAGGTGCTCAGCGAAGCCGCCAAGAGGAATATACTGAAGAACTCTAAGAAGCTTCTGCCAGCAGTTCGTCCGGGCCTCCTATCAAATATCGTCTGGACTGACGAGAGAATCTTCACGGTGAGCTCGCGCACAACAGGCAAACCCAACGGCACTGCTTGGTCCGTCAGAGAAAAAACTCCAGAAAACGATAAAAACCAGGAACTTGCTCCCGAAGTCGGTGATGGTTTAGGCCGGGATAACATCAAGAGACAAGACACTTTTCGTTTTCATTAATAAGAAGAAGAACCTAACAAAATGTTACTTTGAGGGTCACACTGACGACATGAACCCACGAACACTCTGAAGTTTTATTTTGCAACGAGACAGGGCGCTAGCACATGGATCGAAATCTACGATTTCCTTCTGCCAAGGTCATTTTCCTGGATTCTGGAACAGAAGACATATGACTACCTAACCCCCCAGACCTCAATCCTGTAGACTATTCCTTTTGGAGCTATCTGCAGCAGCGAGTGTTTTCTTCTCCCCATCGCAGTTTGGATACTCCGAAAGCAGCGCTTCTGAGGGAATGGCAGAAGATTGATGTCAACTACCTGCGGCCTATTGTAGAAGCCTTTACCAATAGAATTGAAGCTTGCACTGGGGCGCAGAGCAGGCCAAAGGAGACACCGTTTCCTGTATCTAGAACTTGCCATTTGACAAAATTCCTACAGAACTGCATCGTATTTATTTTTGACATACGGTATAATGAACCTACGGATAAATAAATAAATAAATAATGCTAAACTGCGGAAACCTCGAAATTGAGATTTTCCGCTTTTTGTGAGGTACGCTGTGCCGGAGCTGTGACGGAGAGACACCAGTGGCCGGGAACAGATCACAAAGTGGAGCAGTGAAAAAACATCCATCTTTTTCAAACTCAAGTGATTGCTCGGCCATAGAGAAGCGTTTGAAAATCTGGGCACATTTAACATTTCTGCAAACCCCACCCAACTAGCTCTCGCCTGCTAAGCTGCTCAGTGTTCATCATTCGAGGAGTGACCACATGAATCTCCCTACTTGAATCTACTAGATTACTCTGTGCGGAATGTGTTGAAGACGAAAACCTGCTCTCCAATATCATCAAAAGGCTTACGAAATCTATAATCCAGTTCAGAATGCCAAGGGCGCACTCGACTCCGCCTATCTACGCGTCGCGATTGGCGCATTCTTCGCGAAATTTCGCTGCTTCTCCAATCAAAAAGTGGATACTCGAAAACTTGATGTAGTTTTCCGTTGACTGTTCTTCAATAAACATATTTCTACTTTCCATTTGTTTTCTTTTGTTATAGTTGTATAGATTTTCCATGATCACTTCACCTTGTTAATTTGTAGCCACCTTGCATTCACTGACTGCTACGACTTCCTGCAAAATTTGCTCACAATCTACTGATTCTGATAACCGGCATAAGAATAGTGATAAGAAGTCAGCAGCTAAGGAGAGTTCTCATTCAAATGAAAGAATGCTCGTACTTCGACCAGATCGGAAGACAAAGAAGCAGAAATTTTTAGTCCATACAGTACTTCACTCAAAGGCAAACCCCGAGATTAGCCCGACTAGTAGGAAGGGATACCGCGAGGGAAATTGTAAGTCCGTACCTACCTAGATCACTCCAGCTTCGTCGCGAAAATTGCGCGGTTAGGGCGCTAATCCTTACGGGCCTGCAACCATCGACCCAACGCTTCCCACCCACCGCGAGATGTGGTGAGATCAGCGTGCATTGATGTAGAGATCAGCGTGCTCTCTCAAACGACGTGCTCTCTCGCGTATTTTGTCTTCTTTGATCGCCCTGTCTCGCCATCGTACCACATCCGACCTTATTGAAGGTTAAGGCCTTAATTTCAGCGTTCCCAAAGATTTCTCTTGCTTTCCTTCCACTTTCAGGTCGTTCCGCAGCTAAGCTATCACTACGAAGCGCTCATAGCACCAGTTTAATCCCGGAGATCTGCCTTTAATGATACGAGACGGAACGAATACTTGAAATTGTGAGCTGCGACCGCTTCTTTCTGCCTTGGAGGCAAGATCCGGGAGTAGTCTAACTGAGGAAGTTCCTTCCAAGTTTAGAGTGTGTAGTTCGCCTCTGCTGATGTCGCACCACCTTCGCATCTAAAAACGTGTTTCTAAGGCGCTAGGAAGATTAGAAGTTATCTAATCTTGGACGGCTACATTTAAGAATTTGTCTGTACTTAGACCCTTTATCAGTACATTAAACACAGTGTGGTCTTAACATTGACAATATTCTTATCGCGGCTATAACGCCATTGGAATGGATGAATCACTGGCAGTGAAGAAGTTAATGAGCCGATTTCCTTCAGAACGACTTCTGTAAACAATACCACTGGAGAGTTTATAGAGTGCAATATTGACGTCACACATGGTGACGCTGGAGATGAAAATGTCGGGGTAAAATATTTCTCAAGTTTTTGTATTAGATTGTCTCAAAAGTTCGTGCGTATTTTTTGGATCTAGCTCAAGCTCCGTCGGCAAGTTCTAGTGATGTTTATGTAGGCTGTGGAGAGGGCACTACGTGTAGTAACCTAAAACCGAATTACGTCCACCCTTGTCACCTTTTTTCCAATTCAAAGTGAGAAAAGAAAAGAGCCATGTTTTCCACGCTCTGACTGAAGAACTTGTAACCTTCCCCGAACCGATCAAAACCAGAGATGGGATTTTAGAGAACCTGTAGAACCTGTAGAACTGTCACTGCAACCTGTAGAATCAGAACTACCTCAACAAAAAAGCCTGTACTCTCAAGTCACCAGGTCATACGATTAGTTTTACGTTTTTTTTTTGATAAAATTTTTAGTCTTAGAGCCGGTGCAATATCATAGGACACCACTCTTTCGAAACCTCAAAAGTACAGGAACACGCCAATTCTTATTGTTCTAGTGTTTCCAAAGGGAATCCCTCAGCGGAACGACACTATCTGAACAAGAAGAAGTGCTGCCGTGAATTTTTATACTTATTTGAATCAAGCTGGTTTCCATCAATGGGGAGTCCGTTGCTTCAACTTTGAAAACAGTGTCAATGTTGTCAGTATTTGTTCACCCATCGAAGGTTCTCCAAGTGAGTCTCGACAAACTTCAGATCGCTCCTCTTGCTGGCACTTCAATTAGAGTCACAAAATCTCTTGTGACCACTAGCTCATTGTAACCCTCGCATGACAAGGTGTGTTACTTGCTAGAGAGGTAGTCTTTCACGCGAAATCCATAGAAGAAAAGAGAACAGTTGGTTCTCTGCCATTCTCCTGTGCTCTAGTAAACTCATTCCAGTGGCGAAAAACTTCAGGTTGTAGG
>MU868717.1:62422-83203 GCA_036418205.1 Ostertagia ostertagi | reverse complement strand
GGAAGCATATGAGAAACTGGTACAGAATTATTACGTGACTGGATTTTCCAATATTTTCAAGATGTCATTTTCGAGAACTAGAGGTGGGTCTATGAAAATATCATTGACACGGCCCAAGAGTAATGTGCGTGCAAAGAACTTCACTCATAGAGCCGGTAGTGATTATTTAAACATTGCAAAAAATATACCTGCCTCTTTAACGCAAGCACAATTCAAGCGACGAGTATCTAATATGATACTCAGAATTAGAGGTTCATAGTATTTTTTGAGACTGATTACCAAAGCTCGTTGTTCTTAAAAATGGAATTGATTTGTAGTTGTTTCTTGTTCAGTTATGATTCAATAATGGTATTAAATTATTTCTCACGTGTGCCTTATGCAAACGTAATAAACTTATACTTATAAGATCAAGGGAGGAATCCATAATAAGGAGGAAGGTTCAAGGTTGAAGAGGGGGAAACTCACCTAGTGGAGAGACAGGCGAACCTCTAAAGCAGGGTGAAAAACGTGTCGAGGAAATGATCGCCTCTCCACGAGCCTCCCCCTCAACAAGGACTTCGATACGACCGTTTTTTGTTGTCCATAACAATACCATATTTTTATTCTCCCTTTCGAAACAAAAAATATTATTTTTAGATGTACGAGAGGAAGGCACCGCCGCTGCCACGCGAATGCTCTCAAATCCTTAACCCATTTCTGCTGAGGCTGGCTAGTGCCAATCATTTCAGAGAGGGAAGGCAGCTTCTGTATGCGCGCGACTTCTAGTTTCTAAATTGTGCTGAGCGTTTTTCTAAGCACGCCTATTCTCGAGAGTGGGAGACGTCGAGAAATTGTCGAGGAAATTGAAATTCACATGCGAGTTTTCACTCTTTGAAAGATTATAACTTTTATAGCAATGCTTTGAAAATACGGGCAAGCTTTGTAAAGTAAATTTTAATTTCAAGAGTGAAGTAAAAAATAGTTAATTTACGCTTTTTGAGAGGTATTACAGAAGTTTCGAGCATTCTCTAGTTCACGAAAATCTCCATTGAGGAAATGTCGAGGAGCTTTCCAAAGCTACATTTTCAGAATGATTCTGAAACACATCATCTCATCGAATTAAATAAGAAATGGTACACTTGGTGACGGCAAACCGTCTGAGAATACTTACTTACTTAATTTTTCATTTTACTCATTTACTCACTCATTCATTCATTTATGCTGTGCTTACTACTCCATTTTTAATCCATTTATGCCTTTTCCATTACTATATCAACATGTCTCCTTCATTTTCCTGATCGATAACACTTCGTGGTGTTTGAAACGTCGATGTTTATTGATGGCGAGTTGCGATTAGACTCTATAAGTTTCGCGTGAGGCTTCTCCATAATAAAAGGGATCGCTTGAACGAGCACTCATTTGCTACAACCTGATGTGTATCAATGAAAATAGCTTAATTCATTTATTTTTATTTTTAATTCATCTTATTTCATCATTTCTGGTATCTCAGTCCTCGTAGATCACTGCTTTTAACGCTTATATTCGGCTAAAAAACGGTCGAATTTGGAGATTTTAAATTTTGACTCCTCTTATAATCATCACTATTTTTGTTATTTGTTCAGAATAGGTTCAATACTCCCAGTTTAAGGGCTTTCTCGACCGACACAAAATGTTCGCGTGGCAATTTTTGGTTTGGCGAGCTTTGGTGGAAAATTTGAGAAGGTCTTCATTTGGCACACATACATTCTGTTCTGTTATCCGCCATGCAGTGACTCCAGTCGGAGCCATTAGAAAGGTGTTTGTCTAAAGAAACATACTTCTGGGCGACCGAAAAGGTTCTATTTTCAATTCATCCATATAAAAAACAATGGCTTCATAGATAGTCTGAATAGTCATTGAGTTACTCGCGTTCCGTTCCGATCCTTTCGATTAAATGAAAATTGCGCTGCAGTATTCGATAATGCTAAGAAAGCTGAAACCTTACCGTTTTGAACTTTCTGCTAATATAATGTTCCTCCACTAGGTTCTTGAACGTGTGACATTAATATGGAGTAGGGATCTGTTCCCGTCCACCACGTTTATTTTGCAGGACGTTCCTCCTCTGATCAACACAGTCTACACTTCGCATTGGACCTTGATTTTACACGATTTAGACATAGTGCTGTATCTAATAAATGTCTTGTGAAATAATGATACAGCGATAGTGTTGCAGTACCCATTGTGTCCATTTTATACAATCACGCTTACTACCGCCTCACTTCATCGAGCAAATACACCATTCCGAGCTTTCTCACCATGTTTTAAGGGTAAAAAATTTCTTCACTTTCCAAGGTGACCGTTGCGTCGAAAGCTTCCGCGTCACAGCTGGCGCTTTCTGTGCGTCCGTCCCTTCGCTGCTGAGCTATCTAGCCGTTGCGCAGAAAGAGACGTTAGTGTTGAAGAGAAGCAGACGACGTTGCTTGCATCGATCCGAAAATTGACGGCAAAGAAGTAGCCCCTTTTAATGGGCTTCGAAAGTCGCGTTTCTTGGTTTTTATATTCTCGGTCTCACTGGCCCCTCTAACTTAATTTCGACGTGCTGCCTTTCATCGTCAAATCCGCCTTTGACCCTTTAGACCTGGAGCAGTTGCCACATAAAATTCAGGTCGGCATTCCCGTTACACTTTTTCCAGATTGGCATATTAATTAATCATGGAGCATCAATGAAATTGTTTAGACTACGGTGTGTCCACTGTCTGCTTACCTCTCTGTTCGTAATTCGTTTAAAAGTAAGTGGCTCAAGCCGTCATACAACAGATAAAGAATAAACACAAATTTATTTGATCAATCACCCATTAATACGATCGAGAGAATCATTCTCATGACCTACTGCGTAACCGATCCTAGACTCGACGAGACACATGAGCGGAGATAAGAGATAGAAGAATCGAAGGAATGAGGCCGAAGAAGAAGAAGAAGCCCTTTTACACAACTCATCGTCCTTTTATCTCGCGCTTTCCTCTCAGCCCGCCTTCATCACGTCGCACATCGTGACGGCGGTCACGACACTCCGGCCAGGAGAGTGGGTGACATCCGATAAGGAAGTATTACGAGGGCCCCACTACTGACCGATCGCACGACGATCGGCCATGCGAACATCAGTGCGTTTCCCTACGCGTTTTCTATCATGCCGAAGGAAGGAGCGAACACTCCGACCTACACATGAGGCGTAACGCGCGATTTACGAAAGACGTCACTATTTACGACAGACGTCACTCTCCGGCCACGAGCAAAGTGTGACTATCGACAACTTGAACGACATGTGAACTACGAAAGGACTCGCGGACTACGCAGAAGCTGAGGACGACGCCTCCGCAACGCTTTTAATCAATCTCCCATTGGTTACCAAATCGAATCCCAACTTAATCAGCCACGACTATCTATGAGACAGATCAAGAATGTCTGTGAACTACTGAGGAAACATATATGGGCACAAAACCGATACATGATGTTCTACTTGATCGATGCGCTTATGCAAAGTACAGTAGTAACATGCAACGCGACTACATTTAGCTTCGTGATTGGCTTCAGTACGTAGCTGGAAACACTTGAAGCAGATTTTCAATTCACGCATTCTGTCCCTACGGTCAGATAGAGTGGGAAAAACGTCACACTCGGAGGCGAACTGATGGGTTGTGGACCCACAAACGAATTTACATTTCCCTTTTTCAACCCATCTGTTCGTTCCCGGAACAAATCCTTTAGAAGTCTGTTGTTGATCTGAACTGCTCTGAACAACTGGAGGTGCGGGAGGCTCAGTAGTGGCGAGTGTTGATTGTTCCTTAGCACCACGGGTTTCTTCCAGTGATAACGAAGGGTTATCAAGTAGTGCTCGGATTTGGTTTTCGATGTCCTTGATCTCGTCGTTGGCCACTCGAGCAGCTTTCTGTAATGTAATAGAATACTATCGTGTTGTTTTTGATTTACGACACTGACCATTTTGCGCCTTCGTCGTCTCTTTTTTACGAGAGAGCGATAGGTGGACCAAGGGTGTTTCTTAAGATTCATTTCTTAAAGAAACATGGGCCTATTCTCTTGTGACAGAAATGGGTCTTACCAACCTCTTTTGACGAGGCTTCTTGCCGGAGCCTATGCAAGTGCCGCGCAAGATCGGCGATGAGCGAACGAAGTATGGCCGCAATAGTTTCCCCTACGTTCGGATTTACGCTTGAGTTGCCATCGGTATCCTCTACGACTGGAGACGTTTCATCTCCAACTTCCATACCATCCCTTTCGGAATGCTCCGATGACATTCTTAAAAAGCAGGGACTTTCTAATCGTGTTTCCGAAAGTAAAAATTACGTATGAAAGCGATAACATATACGAAATTCGAAGAACAATCAATTTAATCGTGGAAAATTCGAAAGGTGCGAATAAGGACCTTGAAGAGTGTATGAATTGTAGTCACTACCGCGCGATAGAATAAATGTAAAATTGAAAGAATAGCAACAAAGGGAAGGCAACAAGGGATTTGGGACATAAATATGAGTGATTTAGGTTTCTTGCTCGAAGTTAGTTTCGCGATCGTAATAAACGTGATGAGAATTGCTGCAAGAAGAGAAATTAGTACTATAGTTGAATAGAGGAAGTATTTTTTGATTACGTCAAATAAATGCTAAAAATCGGGAAATCCGAATCCGAATTTTCGTCTGGATGACCTTCTAGTTTTACGAGTTGCGAAAAAATAGGGAGGTGATTAAAATGGATTTGTGAACTGCAATTGGCCCGCCACTTCGATGATAATCGAACTGCGTTCCACAAGTAACTGTACAGCTGTCGTTTACTCGGAGCTTTTGAATAGAAAAAACGAATTGGCGTGTCTTTTCGAGTACGTGACAGTGAATTGCGAATGACTGTGTGGAACATTCCACCTGTGCCAGGATGTTATTGATACTGGAGCGGCAGGTAAATGTGGCGAGCGCTCCTTTCAAGCATCCGTAACATCCTCGCAAAGGAGAAACCGAAACTGAGCATGAAAATTGGTCTACGATATTTCGTATGCGAGATTTCGATATGTTAAGTGATAAAGATATTTCTAACGAAGCTAATTGCGTTTGTAAACTAGGAGTGTACTTAGACATTGGAACTTGGTGCGAGAATAAAATTAGGGTACGTTAGAGGAAGAGTGGACTGCAAAGTTGAATATATTGCTAACTTGATCATCTGTACAGTAACAATTTACTTCATTTTGCGCTGGTGTACACTTACAGGTGTCCTTCACCGTACACTCTTCTAAATGTGTAAGATTAGAATTGGCACAAGCATACGTGACTTGCGTATTCGAAGGAATTATTGCTATAGCGGAGTTCTTACGAATAAATTGCGTGGTTAATAGAGGGATTCGGAGGTATAGCTAAATTCGTGATCGATATTACGTCATCAAAAATCTGTTTTTGAACATTGGGTTGAAGAACGAAGAAATATTTACGTGTTCTTGCCAGTAGAGTGAGAGATTTCCGAGACTGATGTTTACGGTTTCGTACCAAGTGGGGCATTGAAAAATTTCGTATATTTCCGTACTAACTGGCTTTTTGTAAACCCTATAAAAAAGGCACCCAGAAGAGGGAAAACCACAGTCACAGCCCCAAAAACCACATGATTCCGTACAATATGTTATTCCTGGGTACGTGTTCGCTTCCGAAAGTTCGTCAACAAGACTCGTTGCGTTTATTAATCCGCATTTCCGACCAACACAACTTCCTCTACCAGGGCATCTTTTACGCGATTGAACTTTCGTGACCGTTTCGCGAGTGAAATAGAGGGTTTCCCTATTACAAGTAAGGGTTACGTCGTATAGAGTTATTTTAATTTGTTCGAAAATTGCGTTTTTCGACGAAATTACGAAACAAGCTTCACGAATCAAAGGGTTAAGTTTTCAAAGATTGCGTAGTTACGGTCGAGCAATTTGAATGAGCTTCCGGACACAGTCTAGTTTCTGTGGAAATGGGGAACGTAAACTGACAAGGCAAAACCGAAGCAAACAGAGAAAAAACGTGACTACGGTAACGATATTAATGAAAGGATGAGCTTTTAAACTTTGTCCGAGGAGGGTAATCGCAATCAATGGGACTTCTTCGATCGCGCTTCGAAGCTGTTGCGCGGAGGAGTTTCGAAAACAAAAGGCGAGAACCGTGCGGCAGCATCTTACGATGCGTCTGCATAAGCAAAGTGCGAGCACTGCGGAGAGAGCGAGGAAATAGAGGAGAATTCCGAGCGTTGCGTTGGCTATCTTCGGCCAGCATTCAGGGTTAGCCATCATTACGAGACAAAACAGCAATCGATCATTTCGCAAAACGGGCTTGGAGGGCACAATATACTGCTTGTTACGACTTCATTGACAGATTGAGCCTTGATATGGACATTATGTTCATGTTAAGCATATTTCTGCGGGGAACATCATGCTCATTTCGTTTCGGATTACGGTAGTTTGTACGCAGTGATTGTCGGCGCAGACATGAATGTCTGTGAACGGCGCAAGTGCATTGAGAAGGACGCTTCCTTTGAGGCACTTCGCATTCAAGTTCGTTACTTGCGTAGTGCTCACATGTTCCGAGGAAACGTTACCACAAAGTGCTAAAATCATTGCGAAGTTGAGTAAAACGGAGAAGTTTAATGGTTTTCCCGTTACGCTATGGGGCATTACGTCTATATATTCTGCGTAGGACACTTTCTTTTTCGCTGTACGTTCTGGTTGAATCCGTCTTTCGCAATGTTCCGACTGTGTACCTGTAGCTATTCCCTTTTCCGGTGTTTCGCCGAGTTTTTCGTCCGAAACTGATAATTCCAAGGGAATAAGCATGTTGACGGGTCTTTTGATTACTTTTCTATTGGGGCAACGTACACTTACAAGTTCGCACTTGATCGTCTCCCCCTGGGTGTAGCTTTTCAGTTACACCCATCCTTCCACTGAGTACGAGGTAAACTTTGTTCTTGTAGAAGTACGACTGAACCTACGATTAGCATAAGTTTTCGTGACTTTTTACGAAATTCTTCTAGATGAAAGTTTTGCAGTGTAGTGAGGTACGTATGAGACCAAATTTGCCAAAATTTTGCGAGTGATTCTTTCGTTTCTTTCAAAAGTTGAATTGCTTCATTACGGTTCGAAATAAGACGAAAGTTCGGGTCGTAATCTGGTTCAAAGTTCCACAAAGAGATTTTCGCATGCGGGTGTAAGAAGTCAATTGGGCGTATTGGATTTCCTTCTTCGAAGCATGATGACACGTAGGTCAAAGGACGACTATTTACGAGAGCTTCACATTCCGTAACAACGGTGCAAATTCCTCATCCGAAAGAAATCTTTTTTGTATCGATTTACGTAGACACGATTTCAAGCAACCTATTAACCTTTCGTAAAAGCCACCTTTCCACGGCGATAGTGGTGTTATGAAGTTCCAGGTGATACCGTGTTGCGAACTGAAATTAGAAAATTCTTCCGAGTTTTCCGAGTCGTTAAATATAATACGAATGAGATCATTTCCACTAGTAAATGTGGTTGCGTTATCCGATAACATTGTACGTGGAGTTCCTCTACGTGCAATGAACCGTCGGAATGCGCCAATGAATTCCTTAGCGGAGAGCCCTTTAACCGTTTCGAGATGGATGGCACGTGTGGCCATACAGGTGAACAAACAAATCCATCTTTTTTCGTGTTGACTGCCTTCTGTTTTGACGAGGAAGGGACCCGCGTAGTCTAACCCAATATTTTCGAATGGGCGTGATATGGATACTCTTTCTGTCGGTAAAGCTGGTGCTGAGGGATATTTATAAGGTGTTCCTTGTGCTTTTCTACAAGTTACGCAATCTCGTATAATTTTCTTTACGATTTGCCTTCCTTTAGGAATCCAATACTTTGTCTGTAGTTCGGCAAGAGTACCAGCGACTCCTTGATGCCCACACCTTTTATGAACGTCCATTACGATTATTTTCGTTAAAGTGTGATTTGGTACCAGAAGAATGGGATTCGTTGCGTCGTAGCCCAAGTGCGAATTTGCTAGTCGACCCTGGCAACGATAAATTCCGTTATCTGTTACTAATTTGAGGTTTTCGAGGGATTTGCATTGTTTTTCGGATAATCCTCGATAATGATCTCGAAGAAGTACCCTTTCTGCCACGATCAAATCTTTAGCGGTTATTTGCTTAGAGTCGGAAATTTCGCAAATTGCGTTACATGGCGATCCATGTTCAACTTGCGAGAGTTTAGTATAACGGTTTTTTCCGATCTTACTGATAAATTTAAGAACAAGAGCTGCCGAACGTTTTAGTTTATTGAAATCGGATAATGAAAAGCGGAAAATCGGCGTGTTTTCGTTTGCGTTTCTTATGCAGAGCTGCAGGGCTACTTCTGAGGCGTTATACTTCATTTCGAATTTCTCTGTTTGTGTCCATGTGTTTTCGTTCTGTAGCAGAAACTGTGGGCCATGCCACCAAAAATGATTCTGGAAGCTACTTTTATCTACGCCTCGTGTTGCGCAGTCTGCGGGGTTTTCGGTGCTACTGATATAGTAGAATGAACTTTCGATATTTGCGTTAATCCATGATACATTCAGAGCACGGATTTTCTTAACTCGATTATTTACGAAGGTGCCAGCGTTTTTTCCGGAGTGAACCTGATGTAAGGCAATTTTGCTGTCAGAGAAAATTCTTATTTTGCTGATCGGAAGATCAAGCTCTTTACGTACGAAATCGGTTAATTGCGATGCGATAAGAAGTGCGAGAAGTTCTAATTTCGGTATGGTACCAGTCTTATTGCTGGATAGTTGGCTTACAGGAGCCAGACGATACTTTGCACACAGAATGTTTGTCTCAATTGAGGAGTCGGAAACATGTCTGATGTAAGTGCATGCAGCGTATGCATTAGCAGATGCATCAGCAAAGGTACAGATTTCGTATACGCCATGTTCCCGTAACAATCCTAGTTTACGTGGGATGACTTTTTCGAAATTTTCTGTATTTCTTACAATAGCATTCCATTGTTCGACTTCTGACTCTGTGATGCGTTGATCCCAGTCGTATTTTTTCAACCACAAACTTTGTAGAAAAATACGAGCAGGTAATAACAGAGGAACTAACAGTCCTAATGGATCAAATGTAGAGTGAACTATTCTCAGAATGTTACGCTTCGTCAGGACATCATGATGTGGTAGTTGCGATCGTAGTACCAGAACGTCGGTGGATGAATTCCACGAAACTCCTAGTACTTTCATGCTTTCACGGTGCGATCTATCCGGTTCCGAAATTTGCGCTACAATTTTGGGATCGTTAGTTACGAACTCACGCAAGTTCATGGACATCTCCGCGAAGATTGCTTTAGTTTTACGGTATTTATCTATAGCTTCTTCGATAGTGTCCGCTAAGAGAAGTACGTTATCAACATAGAGATTACGTAAGATTTCGCTGCAAAGTTCCGTTTGATGATTTCGTTCGAGGAAGTATTTAATTGACATAGCTAGTAGGGATGGACTGGCTTTCGTTCCGAAAGGTACGCGCGTAAAACGCATCTCACGTATATTTGATGATGATGGAGGATATTCTGGGTTTTCTAGCCAAAGAAATCGGGTTGCGTCCCGTTGCGACTCTTGTAAGTGAATCATATGGAAGGCTTTCTCAACGTCACCTGCGACGAGAAAGTTCTCCGAATCTTATACGGATAAGTATCCCTAAGAGACTAGGTAGAATTGTGGGTCCTTGATAAAGTACGTCATTAAGTGATAACTGTCCGATTCTTTTCGAGCTAGCGTCCAGTACGATTCGTACTTTCGTGGTGGTGCTACTCGGTTTTACTACAGCCTGGTGTGGGATGTAGTAAGTTGGACAGCTAGTGGATGCTTTTCCAGAAACGTCTTCAATAATGTTACGCTGAAGTTGTTCCTCGATTATCCGACAGTATTGCGACCATATCTCTGGTTTCGATTGCAAAGAGTTATAGAGTTGGTGCAATCTGCTGAGAGCCAACTTATAATTGTCATCTAATTCCATCTTATTAGGCTTCCAAGGAAACTGTACGTATATTTCGTTATTTCGGATTTCAACGCTGTTGTTGAATTCTTTTAAGATTTTCTCATTTTCGTCTTCATTTACGATATCATCTGTTATACCTATGGCCTCCAGCTTCCACATTGAGGAAATATCTGGAGCGGAATCGTGATCCGGTAGAATGGTCATGAGGCACTGAGGATCGGTTCGATTTGATCCCATAATTTGAGAACAAATCGTTCCTGTTACGACATGACCAAAGATAGTAGGGATTGCTTGTAGCCCGGACGGCAACTGCAGCGGGGTTTCGTTTACGTTCATGATATTATTATAATAATCTATGCCTATAAGAATGTCTGGCGAAATTTCAAGGTCTGTTTCGTTGAGAAGGCTGTAAGCCTGGAGGTACTTACGAGCATAGTTAATGTCTGTTCGCGATATACGTGGAAGAAGGATAGGATTAGATATAACTTTTACAGACAACAGAGTCATATCGATTTCGCGTCCGCAGAGATCAATAAGGCATGTATTGTATTTATGAGATTTACATTTTTCCTGTTTACCGCCAAAAGTGGTCAAGACGTAGGAAGAGTGTGATGAAGAGTATAAGCCAAGACGTTCCGCGAGAGAACATGATATAAAACTTTTAGTAGAACCCGTATCAATTAGAGCATAGACCGATTCCTTGTGATAAGTTAAAGGGTTACAAACAGTAACTAGAATCACCATCAAGCGTGAAGAAAAGTCCGTCGAACTCACGTCCGTTCGGTGGATGAAGACAACTTCCTGATCGTCATTCCCCGAAGAGACACTATCTGCCTCGTCTGATACAGCTGTAGCTAGTAAGGTAGAACGGCGTGGGTAGGGTGTCAGGGATCGCATGCGACTACTTGACGGTCTCGATGGATCTGGAACAAGCCGATGTCGTGATCTTGAGCTTGAACGGGAGCTAGAATTACGACGAGAGGAACTCTGCGACGACTTGCTTGCGTTCCGTTTGCGATTACTACTAGAGGTCGACTGATCCCTCGATTTACGACTTGTCTCCATGAGATTCCGATTACGATAGGGGCTAGGGCTTTCCGATCTAACTTTACGACATAAGGAAACATTGTGCTGGCCTCCGCACTTACGACATGGAGATTTCATGCATTCTGGGCTGTAATGTTCCTGTGAAAAGCATTTAAAGCACTTATTCAAATCTTGGATGCGTTGTCGTTTCGACTCGACGGATCTATATCTGTTACAGTAACGAAGCTTATGAGAACCAGAGCAAGCAGCGCAACTGTACCTTGCAGAAGTGTTAGTCTGGCTATGAAGTATTGTACTTTGCGGGGTCTTTGTGGGTAGGTGCTCAGTATGGACTTGAGTTATTTCGTATTTCTTAACGATTTTACGTATTTCGGATATCAATGTGTCCATACTCCACATGTTATTGTCATCGTATTCTTTAGAGAGTAACTTTCGCTGAACGCTAAGTGGGAACTTTCGTCGTACCTTAGCTTTGTATTCGAGCGCGTCAATGTGACCCTCAAAACGTGAGAGAGGAGCTATAATGGCCATTACGTCGTTGAATGTGGCTCGTAATTGCGATGCATTTTCCGAAGATTGCGGTATTTTGTCCAGCTGTTCTAATAGCAACTTCACATTCAGCTCCTCATTATGGAACTGATCATGAAGTTGTTTTACGGCATCTTGGTACGAAGGAACCTTTACGAGGGATAAATTTAAGAGCTCTCTCAGCTTCGCCCTTACATTTATCAAGTAAAATTGTAAGCTTTTCGATTTCGCTATATGGTTGCTTATGTACAAGTTCGGAGAATATTTCCCAAAACTGCTCAAATTGCGTTGGATCGCCGAAAAACTCTGGTATGCGAAGCTCTTTACGATACCAGTGCGCTGGAATGTTTTGTGACGTACTAGCTACTTCAGTACCTGTGGCGGGAGCAAATGATGGCGATTGTTGCGTTTGCGCAGGACCATTTGCGTGCTGACGTTCTATATTATCAAACTCTTCGGAGTACGAGGTTCTCATTTCCTGTATGTCTAACTCACTAATCCTTAGTTCGAGACTTTGGATAAGTTCGCGTGTGCATTCTAATGTTTCGTCCCCTTCTTTCTCAGTCCAATACTTTTCGAATTGCGAGGCTGTCTCTGTACCCTTACCCAGTTTGCCTAAGGTTTCGTCATATATTTCCGAAATAGAATCAAGTTTTCTTTCGAGTTTCGCAATGATATTATTTACGACATTACGTTGGGTACGTATGAAGACGTAAAGTTCCTTACGAGTGGATGGGAACTGCCATCCATCCTTATATTTGTCGCAATCCAAAATCATATCCTTAACATCATGAAGATGTCTAGTAAGACGCTGCTTGGGGGTGGTGAGTTCAAGATGAGAAGAGCTCATCTTGAATGTAGGAAGCAACTTGCAGCCGATGTATGTAACGTAAGCGTATGAGCCTGATGAATTCTCAGCGGAGTGGGATTGTTTAACGTGAGGGGCTTTTATAACCAAGAGGAAGTTTGTTTCCGTTTGCGAAGGCCTTGCGCTGCTGGAATGCATGTGAATGCGAAAGTTTTTCTTTTCTTACTGTAAATCGGATTCCGCAAAAATATACACAGCATACTGTAATCCTCGGCGCATCCGTGGTATGTTCTAGTCTGATCAGCTCACTGATAAGACTCCCACGTCATCGCCTGTGAAACTAGGCCTGTCCATAGCCGCTGAAATCCAATAGAACGTAAAATGCTGACTGATCCTCAACCAGCCGCAGGTAACGAGCATCCCTCATGGATCACCCGACCGAGTCTCTGGTGCCCGGTAGACCTCATGCATGATCCAAAACTATAGCTATGAAAACGAGAGTGGAATTTACGTTACGAATTACGATGTCACGAGCCAACTCCTGGCATCGCAAATTCGTCAGGAAATAGCCTAGTACGAGTAAGGCTCTGTTACGCCGACAAGAGAATTGAAAAACCTACGACTTCATTCGATCCCAGACGGCACTGCGGTAGAGGGTCCATCCTGCGATGCACCATGTTCGTACCTCGGTGTAACATGTACGGTGGCTCATGCCGTCATACAACAGATAAAGAATAAACACAAATTTATTTGATCAATCAACCCATTAATACGATCGAGAGAATCATTCTCATGACCTACTGCGTAACCGATCCTAGACTCGACGAGACACATGAGCGGAGATAAGAGATAGAAGAATCGAAGGAATGAGGCCGAAGAAGAAGAAGAAGCTCTTTTACACAACTCATCGTCCTTTTATCTCGCGCTTTCCTCTCAGCCCGCCTTCATCACGTCGCACATCGTGACGGCGGTCACGACAGAAGTCATCATCGACGTCAAGAGAGGGGTTCGACAGGGCGACACCATCTCGCCCAAACTCTTCAGCGCCGCTCTCGAGAACGTCATGCGTCAACTGGAATGGGAAGACATGGGAGTGAAGGTCGACGGCCGGCAACTACACCACCTTCGTTTTGCTGACGACATCGTTCTTATAACGCCGAACATCGAGCAAGCGGAGCGAATGCTGGCTGATTTCGACTGCGCCTGTGGTAAGGTTGGTCTACAGCTGAACCTAACGAAGACGATGTTTATGAGAAACGGATTGGTTCCTGATGCCCCATTCACGCTCAACGGAACGAACATCACCGAATGCTCCAGCTACGTGTACCTAGGTCGGGAAATCAATATGATGAACGATCTAGCTCCAGAGCTGAGCAGGAGGAAACGAGCGGCTTGGGGAGCGTACAAGAACATCGAGGGAGTAGTGAAGAAGACGAAGAACATCCGGCTCCGTGCCCACCTCTTCGATTCCGCTGTCCTTCCTGCCCTAACGCCTCAGAGACTTGGACTCTGCGCAGGCAGGACGAGCATGCGGTCAGCGTTATCCAACGCGCTGTCGAGAGGACGATGCTAGGAGTAACCCTATACACGCAAGTGCAGAGGGGAATCCGGAGTCCGAACTACGCCAACGATCGAAGATCAGGGACGCTGCCGTTTTCGCCAAGGAATCGAAGATAAGGTGGGCCGGACACGTCATGCGACACGTCATGCGATTTTGCGATGACCGTTGGACCAGAGCGGTTACCGACTGGATCCCTCGGGACGTCAAACGAACACCTGGACGACCGCCGGCCCGATGGTCAGACTTCTTCACGAAAGCTCTGAACGAAAGGAATGAAGGACTTCGTGTCCCTCGAGCGAGGAGGGTCCACTGGACAACTCTTGCACGCGACAGGGACGAATGGAGACGTTGCTGGCGCCCGCTCGAGCAATTCGATGATCAACGGGACGACAGGTGATACAGGTGAAATTCGCTGGGACTATCTTCAGAGGTATTTTGCCGTAGAATATGAATATCACATTAGTTCGTTGCGAGTGAGCCTGTAGCCTGCGCTACGGGCGCCCGCGCAAAACTGTTGTGATAGCGCCGGCGCCAACCGTTGTCACGCTAAAGCGATGTGATTTTCGTGCACTACCGGTTATTGGTATTTTGTCCTTATCTAGCGCATTTTTCAGCACCGTGTTATTGGTTTATCGGTCATGTAACGTAATATTTTGCAGGTTGCCCATTTCTACTGAAGCCCAGCATGGGATGCGGGCGGTTGCGTGCGGATCTAAGGTGGTCAATGTAATGTGATGTAATGATAGGGTGAAACCTTCTACGGACTAAAGTCTTCATTTGTGCATATTCCCATCCATGTGACATTGATCTTATAGTGGAGATGAGCACGGAGGAAGGAGATAAGCTAGCGTTGCTCTAACGCAGAATGTAGCAGAAGTTGCTCTACATTCTGCGTTGGAGCAGGTATGGTTCAATGGGAGTTGGTTGGAACTTCAAGCCGTTATTCTTGCTCCCGTGAGTGTCAGATAATCCACCATATACACATTGATGTTTGCCCCGGAAAGAGCGCGCATGCGGAGTAAAACTGTATTAAAAATATCGAGTTGAATGATGAATGACATTGGATGGAACATTTAATAACTAATCTGAAGTAATAGTCTCGCTATTTTTTGACTTCTCTACAATTTATTTGTCTTGTTGACTTCTACGTGAGGGCTTCTTTCTGTTCCAAGAGAGACGAGATCTTGGCTGCTGCTGCGCACTGTTTTGATTTCCCATCAGCGATGTCTTCGGACTGCTGCCAACAGAGGAAATGGACGATCGTCCGGAATCTGTCAATGAAAAGTACTATTAGGCCGAAACAAGTTAATAAAAAAAAGGAAAAAATATAAAATATGTAAAAAATTAGCAACAAATATTTTGGAAAAACCTCATGCATATAAGTTTTCAAATATGTGCCTATTTATATAAACTGGTTCGCGGAAAATATTTCAAATGGAAATATTGATCATTTGCAAACTTCTTGTAGGCCAATAAACATTTCTTCAGGAGTGGGGCAACAGGTTTTCGATTTTTTATTTTGGCTGGTTATGAACCTGCAGCTGTACGTTGTAAAGCAAAAGTCAGACGACTTAAGATCTATGAGCCATTCTTTTTAAAGAGCTCCTACCAAATATGTTGTAACAACGTCTGAGTCTTCGAAAAAAGATCTATTTTTTTAAGAGCTCAACCTCACACCGCTTACATATGTTAACAGCTTGAGTTTTCGTACTGGAAGCGTTACTCCAAGAAACCTATATTCTCGAGGTAAGCATTTACGTTGTCCATACGAAATGTTGAAAAGATGAATAAGCAATGGATGCATGATTCCTAAAAAAGTGGACATGACCCGTCCACCCTTTGCATCCATTATTTTAGCCTATGCGATATATGTTCATCTGTATCAGCTTACTACTGTATTTAGCCGCAAAACCCTTCACCGAACAAAACCAGGAAAATTAATCATTTTTTCTGGTTCTCACAAGGGGAGGTCGTTCAGGGCGTGGAGCGCTTTCTCAAAATGGTTTTTCTATGATATAGAGGGATGTGCCTGGAGTACAGAACTGTGGTTCATTTCTTGCAAAAATCCTCAACGTGGCCATTTTTTGAATACTGGACGTATGAAGCTGCTTTAGCAACCGTTTGATAGAGAAAATCTTCTAGTTTTGTATGCCATATTAACTTTTCAGATTTGATGAAAATGAAGCAAGTTATGGCTTCGGAAAGTGTAAAAACTCGTGCTCATCATGAATTTTCCTCGTTAATTGATCTAAATTTGTTATTTCTTATAATTTTTGTAATTTCAATACTGATTAGAAAGAGCTCTTTACAAAACTCCCAAATCTGCTTTCAGATTGAAAATTCGTCATATTTGAAGAAAGTTATAATCATTTGAATATTTGTTCAAATTTCAATAGTAGATAAGCTGCTCCACGGTCAACGCCAAAGATGGCGAAGGCGGTTAAAAGCTTCTTTCAACTGAAGGGGACGTGTAAATTGAGAACCACAATCTGTGTAGTACTAGAATTTGGTAAGTCTTGTGAAAAAAAAGAAGAGATGTTGTCATAGTATGCCATTTTTAGTGACTAGTTTGTCGTTTTTTGCTCCGTTTCTCGTTTGCTCGTTTGGTAGGACTCATCAATAATGATCATTCTTTGACTTTTTCACTTTTGTACTTCTTAAACGAATTTTTGGTGGACGGTGGGGTAGCAGGGCTTTTTTATGAACAGTTTTGGGGAGAATTAAACAACCTTTTCATAGTTCGGCTTTTGAAGAGGGTCGTTTCATGGACTTCGGCCTCTGGCGGAGGGGGGTCGTATTTCCAAATTTTCCTCGACGCCTCGCTTGACCCTGCTGAGGAAGAGAAAGGCATGTCGAGCTCGTCATACGATTTCGTATATCATCATTACGAAATCATCATTACGAAAAGCTTGGAAAGACTTGGATGAAACATAAGCGCGTGCAGCATACGAGTTCAAGAAGAGACTTCGGCCCTGTCTTGGTGCAGGTGGAGGTCATTTTGAAAAGTAATCATTGCATGTTGTTGTGTATGGTTTCATTGCATAGACTCAATTTGATTCTATATTGAAAAGTTGCACGGATCTCTTCCACTGAGGGTCCTCCTCTCACTGAAAGATCTCGAGCCGGTTGGTGGCGAGGCTACGTGGCGCGACCCCAGGTGGCGGATAGGGGGTAAATCGCGGACCAAAAGCCACCATGTACTTGCCCTGAGACGCAGGTGGATTCAGGGGATGGACTCCCTGTTTCTGTAGTGCTGTGTTGATTCATACCAGCTGTCTCCACTCAGGCAGGCGACGTGCCACGGTGGGTATCCTGATTCGCAAGCCAAGCTTGATATCAACGTGATGGGAGATCATTGGGAGGCGATTCAGGGGCCGCCGCAGGACAATAGAAGCCCCTTTCTCCGCTCCAGGTGTACTAAGTCAGGACCTGCGCTAAGACTACTCGGAGGCAGGTCTATCCGGGATGCCGCACGACGAAAGACTGGCAAAGTATCGTCTATGTGGCCTTGAAATATGCCAGAAACGCAAATGGCATGGAGCCTCATTCCTATGCAACCTGAGTGGATCCCGCCGATCTGGCAGCGAGTTGAACGTTAGGACACCGTATAGGAAGGCATGCTAGATCTCAGGGATGTCCGGCTGCCAAGGCAATTCAAGAATCATGTCCGAACTGCGAAGTATGCAGAGAGGCTTAAAGGAGTGTTTAAAGGAGGCGCAAGAGCCTCAGCGAGTATAGCTGATAGAAGCAGAGGGCTAGGGAGAGCATGCCGCAAGCCGGTCGAAGCATATGCCAGCTGTACAAGCAGAGCAAGATGATTACCTGCCTGCGACGTAAAGCAACCGGATGGACAGTCACCTCTGCAGCCCGGATACAGATAGGCAAATGTGAGAAGAGTCTCCATCGACTGCACCTAGTCGGATCTCTCTCTCCTTGGATAGCATGTCATTCTGACACCTATTATTAAGCCGCAAACAAGAATGAGTAACGTCGGTCGCTCTCTAGAGTCTCTGTCCGAAGTCCGAACACGCACATCCAAAGGTAGTGAGAGATCGGTACAGCACACCGAGATCCTTCGACAAGGTCAGCCGGAAATCTGGAAAGGCGTTGGCGGTCGTGCATGCGGCGGGTCTCATTTTATCATTCGAATAACCGGGTTTCTCGATCTATACCGCGCCTCTTCGGGATGCAGGTAACCATCCGTGAGAAGAACCAGCAGACCGGTGCATTGCATGATACAGAAGGGACCGACTGGACGCGGCGATCTAGACAACTATTCGCCAGGCTGCTGCGAGGTGTATCCCGTGGGGCGTTAGTATAAACGTACAGATATCACTCAGTCCAGTCGCATCTAACCAGGGCAATCGGCCCGCCAGGACGGTATACTGAATTTCAGATGGCAAAAAGACAGCAGCCATGCGAGCAAGCAGGGTTTCGAAGAGGGTTCAGGGCACGCACGATCGACCATATCCACACGGTTACAAGACTCATTGAAGTTTCACGAGAGTACAAGATGCCGCTTTGTCTCACGTTCATCGACTTGAAGAAGGCCTTCGACTCTGTGGAGACAGAAGCGGTCATCGAAAAAGCCTTGGGCAACCAGGGCGTCCCTACTACGGGTGCCAGCATAATTCAATGAGTCGCTTCGCAGGGAGCTCCACAGCAACTTTACGACCAGAATCTCACCATTCTACAAGGAGGTCATCATCGACGTCAAGAGAGGGGTTCGACAGGGCGACACCATCTCGCCCAAACTCTTCAGCGCCGCTCTCGAGAACGTCATGCGTCAACTGGAATGGGAAGACATGGGAGTGAAGGTCGACGGCGGCAACTACACCACCTTCGTTTTGCTGACGACATCGTTCTTATAACATCGAGCGGCGAGCAATTGGGAGGCAAGGCGGAGCGAGATGGCTAGGGCTGGATTGTCGGAGCGGCGAACTGGCCGGTAAGGTGGTCAGAGCAGGGGCGGTAGAAGCCGTAGACGAAAGACGAGTTATGAGCACGGATTTGGTTCTGATGCCCATATCCCCTCCACGGAACCTACATCACAGGGAAATGCTCCAGACTACAGTCTGTACCTAGGCATATGCTCTAAGGGCGTAGAAAGAAGAACAGCGGTTGAGGACATTCAGAACATCGAGGGAGTAGTGAAGACGAAGAACATCCGGCTCCGTGCCCACCTCTTCGATTCCGCTGTCCTTCCTGCCCTAACCTACGCCTCAGAGACTTGGACTCTGCGCAGGCAGGACGAGCATGCGGTCAGCGTTATCCAACGCGCTGTCGAGAGGACGATGCTAGGAGTAACCCTATACACGCAAGTGCAGAGGGGAATCCGGAGTTCGAACTACGCCAACGATCGAAGATCAGGGACGCTGCCGTTTTCGCCAAGGAATCGAAGATAAGGTGGGCCGGACACGTCATGCGATTTTGCGATGACCGTTGGACCAGAGCGGTTACCGACTGGATCCCTCGGGACGTCAAACGAACACCTGGACGACCGCCGGCCCGATGGTCAGACTTCTTCACGAAAGCTCTGAACGAAAGGAATGAAGGACTTCGTGTCCCTCGAAGGAGGATCCACTGGACCACTCTAGCACGCGACAGGGACGAATGGAGACGTTGCTGGCGCCCGCTCGAGCAATCGATGATCAACGGGACGACAGGTGATACAGGTGAGCGCTTGACATCGTTCTCCAATTGCAAGAGCAAGCGAGGATGAAACGGCAGCCGATGGTGCGAGATCATATGATTATATTTCTCTGTAGGACTGTTGGCTTTTCTTTTAAGTGTGCGATGTTGGCGCAGTAGAATAATCTAATGGATAAGATGTTTCGAAACTGACAGATTCGCGGTAGCACCTGCAACATTTGCCTGCGCTGCGCGCAACTGTTGCGTTTTCGTTGGAAGTTCAAAGTGTTACACCCTAACAGGAGGAGAACGGAACCTACTCCGAGCGATAGTTACCTCTCAGGCTCGATTTGGCCCATGAGCTGCGTCTAACCAGTGATGCCTCTCTATTTGCCTGGAATAAGCTGTACTCTTCTCACCCCCAGTAACACATTTTCCACTCTCGCAGCGATTTCTGGACATCAGGTTTGCCAGATTTCTCGCAGCGATTTCTGGACATCAGTGTTGCCAGATGTTCAATATTCCGTCAGAGCAGCCTCAGTTAGCTTTCAGAGGCGTCGATCCTGCCTGCGCCAAGTTTTGAGTGCTCGGAGTGCGCGAACCGTGGCATCTCGAAACTATTGCTCTCCTTCTGCAAATTGACTCCAGTTAGCAACCTTATTTCATGATTAGCTAACTCTCAATGACATATACTCTCTACCAATATCAGAAGCCAATGTCATATTTTCACTCAATGCCCTTTTGTTCACCGCGTTTAGCTCAAGGCTTCAAATGTTTCAACAGATTCCTCTGAACTTGACAAGTTTAATAACCCGACATCAGTCTAGTTCTGACTAGTGCATACTATATGTACGCCATATTTGCGCAAATATAGAAAAATATGCCTTGTGATATATGTATGTATGCTACTCACTGTCGCCTTTTGGAATATGAATTTTCAGAACAAAATGACCAATGATGATTACCAGAGCCACGAATAGTGAAAAGACTGTGAAGCTAATGAAGAAGTAAGTGCTTTCGTAATCTGAAAACTTATAGATGATGTCAACTGTCAATAATTCAAGGAACTTAGCTAAGTGTTTTCCATAAACAGCCTAGCTCCGCAAACTGAATAATGCACTATACGATAGGTTTCAGTGGAGCAGGGCCTCGTATGGTAAACAAAATCTCACAGTTGCTGGGGCCTTGCCCCTCCTTTCCTTTTTGGGTCTGACAAGAGAGGTCTTTCAGG
>MU868717.1:27770-49463 GCA_036418205.1 Ostertagia ostertagi | reverse complement strand
AGTTTTCGAATTTCTAATCAAAACGAAAGCAATACTTCAGTTCTTTTCACTATTATCGTGGATAATGAGTCTCAAGCCAGTGATTTATGGCTGAAATAGAATCATGATTTTTCCGCGCAAGATTCCTTTAAAAGGGCGTTTGATCCTTTCGATGGCTAATCGGGCCTATATCTCGACAAGATCCTTGCCCTTGAAAGCCTGAACTCTGGAACATGCTCACGAAGCTCTGTCTTGCGTTCCAAAGGTTTATTCTACGAGGAGCCGGAGACCTGTTATCATTTCCTGCACATAGATTAGCTGTAGAGTAAGTGCTACATAAACGGAAGAATGGATGAAGTTTCCGAATAGAGAATAGAAAAAATCGAAAACTCGAATGCTTCATTTCAAGTCAAACCTGGATCTCCAATTAGTTTCTGAATCTTGATGAGTCCTAATGTGTGCAGATTAATATTTTCTTGAAGCTTGATTGCAGGTCCTGTAAGGAGTGAGTACATTTTAAACAATTTATACCATCTATGTACACAATTGAAATCGTTCACCTTTTTTATTATAAATACAGCGAATGTTGTTTAGAAATTCGAAATTCCCACTATATTCAGTTCTTCTTATTATTAACCCTCCTTGGATTATTCTCAGGCCTTTGAGAACGCTAATTTTTCGTGGCAATTCTAAAATGGAGAATGTAATTAGGAGCTCTGACGACGATGGTCGCTTGGGACGAGCCGCGGTTTTTCAGAATGTGATTTTTTTCATGCTGTACTGACACAAAACGGCCCTCCTTGTGTGATTGCTTCACCACTGAGGACTGTTGTTGCGGAATGGGCGTTTGATGGTTAGCAGGAGGCGTGTCAGTGGACGGTCGCAGCGCGTATTGTTCGAGGACAGACGTACTATAGTACATTCTAATAGGTGTTTGGGAAGAAATGTGGATTTTTGACCTCTGCTTTCAAAGAGGCATATTCCCACTCGAAATCAACATTTTTAGTCGTAGCACAAGTATTGGAATACTGATCCTTCTTTACGAGGTGCATATTCAAATGTCCGTTCACTGAAAATAAGCGCTTCTGTAGGTGATAAGGTCCTGGAGTGTCATTCTCTGTCAATTTGGGTTTAGAGCATTTCTTATTCACGTAGTTGTCGAAATGGTTGGAAAAGGGGATATTCGGGGAGAGGCTACATGAGACGGGGTGAATCTTCGCCCCATGAGACGGGGTGAGTCGGCCATTTTGTTCCTTGCGACTTCATTTAGGCAACGTGGAGGCGAGCGTCATCACGAAACAGCTGATTCATTACTCTTCGTTGACGAAGTTGGTGCTTTTCAAGCAGCTCGTCTGTATGCTAGACAGGCATTGGTGTCCTGTTGAATTCACTTGGTTCAAAAACTGTGATGCATAAGTCGAGGAAGACCGTTGAATGATCAGCTAACCTCAATGTTGTACAACCTCGGCTTCGGAGAAGTTTTTGAAGCTAAATTGCGGCCTAACCATTGAGAGGTAGCTTCTTCTATTCGCAAAAAGTCCATTTCTCGTCGTAGATGACAACACATCGAACATTGATGGTTGTTGTTACATAAAATGGGTAGAAGCAACATCAGAACGACAGTTTTGCTGCATTCAGAACCCGCAACATTTATAATATGCTTATTTCAAGTGCTACTGCTAGCGAGTTAGCGCAAGAATCACCTTGATTCATGACTGTGAAGGGTGATTCATTATTATCTAAGGAACAATGTTTTGCGTTCATTCAGATCCTTCGTTTTATTCATAATGCTAGCTTCGGATCCCTTGGGGAAGGCATCACAGTTCTGCATGAGCGAATGCTTTTCTAAGAGCAATCTTAGATATTCTGGTTTGTGCCGAACTCTTGCGCTGGCAAAGAGCGCCATACAAAGAAATATCCATGGAGCAGATATGAGCCACATGTTTGCGATATTTCCGGCCAGCTGAGGTACTGGTTTCGATTGCTGCTTTGCGGTCAGGGAGTACCTTGAAGTAAAGTTGGCGGCCACAGACGCGGTTTCCGCATCCGACCACTCAGAAGGCCTCCCTATTTCTTTGAAAATTCGAAGTGTTGGGGTACGCGCAGGAGGATTCCGTATGAGATTGGAGGTTGAGAAAGGGACATATACCCAGTGGGAGAGCAGGGCCTCTCAAGGACGATGTGCGCTTATCAGCGCAAGATATGCCTTTACGGCCGGAGCGTACTAGCGGCGCTCGCGACGCGACACGCCCAACAACGGCTGAGTAATAACAGAAGCATGTTGCGCGTTGATGCTGCTGTCGTCATCGTTTACACTTCATTTTGTGAGGACGTTTTATAACATTTCAAGCAGACGAATCTTCAAGTTTTTCTAGGTGATGCGTCATCAAAGGATGGTGACTGTTGACTGTATACTAGCTATCGAGATAAAGGCACACAAATGAACTTGTCCAAAGCGGAAATCAAAGGGCAAAAAAGGGTCACAGTCCTTGGATTCTAGATGTTTTCTCCACTACACGCCCGTGACCACCCTGCTATCGTTTCGGGTGAGTCGACATTTTATTGTGAAGCCCACTTTCAAAGAGAAAGAAACCGGGGAAAATTTGTTCTTGAGAAGATTTGGGGTCAACTACCACATGGGAAACTTAAACGCAGATAATACGACCACTGTGCTGAGACCAGAAAGATGAGGGATCACAAGGTTTACAGCTTATCTCGACGAAACACTTCACAAGCATTCCATACCCCTCTAAATAAAGTTTTAAGACTCGTTCTCTTTCGTTTTGCGAGCCCAAGCAACGAACCATTATGTCATTCGCAATCTCCATCATGGTTATGTACAAGTCGGCAAAGACAGCGATCTGAAGCATCGTTCAGCTGCATTCGCAGCTGCTTTATGTGATTGACGAGTGCATCTCCCCATCTCGCAGCAGGTCTCCCTTTGGACCGCGAAAATCCTACGGGAGCCCTCCCTACCGTTCTTCTTTTCTATCTATTGTCATCTACTCTGGTGATACTACCGACCAGACGTAGTTGGCTTCTGTCACGTACTCCGAAAGATCACGAGGACGGGACATTCTGCGCAGGTCTGAGCTGCTGAGACCTGTACGATATTTCTTGTATCGATCAAACCTCAAAGAGATATTGCTCGAGCGCTCTGTGAGCTACAGTCAAGTTCCTTGACGTGGATGCACTGCTTACCCATGTCTCAGCCGCGTAACAGAGCGCAGGCAGAACTGTAGAATCAAAAAAAATGCGCTCGAAGTTCTGAATTGTTAATAACTTCTGTCAGAAGACTGAATGCTGCCCACGCTGCTCTTTGTGCCTGTCCATCTCTTCCTTCATGTCGTTGTCCATATTCATGGAACTTCAGATAATCGTAGAATGTCGCCTTCTTGATAAGTGTGCTGTGGAAAAATTTTCCCAAAAGAGGGACCATTGTTGTAGGACATGGGTGTCCCTGAATGGTACAACACATACCGCGTCGGATCACATATTAGCAAACAGAATGTGGTGTTTACTGGACGTTGCTCTGGTGCCCTCTTTCTATAGCAGTTCACCATCACCTCCTCCGCGCCAATATCAGGTCCAACCGCAAGCTGGAGAAAATCAGTCACTACCACGCGAAAAGAGCGGGTTGCGTGCAACGGAGACGTTTCGAACGATCCATCTCATCGTTCCATTCGGACCTCGGAGGCAGGTCAATCTTGGTCTTGTAGCTGGCAAAGCTTCGGCGGGCATTGCGGATGCTCCTCCCAGCCTCTGCTGCTTCAGCTAATACTGCTGCTCTTCGCTCCTTGAGATCTTCCTTTATCGCCTCTCTGCATAGCTTCGCAAGCTCGGACGTGAGTTGGTGATTGCCTGCAGCTCGTGCGGCTCCACGTTGGCGTATCAGCTCGAGAGTTTCCGGAGACAGACGTCCCTTGGTGACTTTCTGCCTTCCCTCCACTATCGTGAGGATGTTCAACGAGCCGATGGTATATCTCGTATACCAAAAGCGAGCGCGCATCCTGTGTTTCGCGTGATATGCAGTAAATAGCGCTGGACCACATCAAACATCTTCCTTGGAGTGGACACAGATTCCCCTCGCAGATTCATATTTCATCTTTCGAAAGAGTTATGCTCCTTCGAGACCAATTTTCCGATTACGCAGAGGACTTGTCAAAACGCAAAGGGTGCTTCAAGACATTTGTTCATTTTGAGATATGATTCACCTGGCGCCATTTCAATAACCAAATCTCCTGCGAGGACTGTGCAGTTGTGAGGAAGAGTTTTTAATGTTTTCTCAGTCAAAATATCTATTCGACACGAGATGTCATTTTTATTAGGGAAACATACATCATCTGAAATGAAACCAACTTAATATCAAAACAGTTTATCAGTCCCTCTTACAGAAATCATACCTGCGTTCACTAACAAAGCTAATAAAAGAAGAATATGAAGTGGCTGCCTCAGCATGAGCTAGAAACGCCAGCCGCCTTCTGTCGAGATGATTCTAAAATGATACGTAGGAGTGAGTGACAGATAAAAGATAAAAATCCCAGTATAGCATCCTGCTAAATATGATTCGCTCAAAGTATGGAGTTAGTCGGCCATGACGGTGGCTGTCGTGCTAATGTGAGCAAACTGCCTCTGGCTGGTGATCGGCTCATCCATTATCGGAGGTCAACGGGCAAGTAAAAGGGGTAATTTTGGGATGTTTTTAACGGTTTTTTGTTTCGTTCGCTACTGCGCATTATTAAGTCTCCCAATTCCATTTTGATCCAAACCTTTCTTGTCGTGATCACTCGCTTCGAGTGATGCACACCAGCGTGCTTGTTATTCAAGTATCCGTCGTCCTTTCTGCAGTTTACAGTTAAACTTGCGGATGGTTTTATTACTAGCATCAGGCTTAGATTTGCAGGCAGGCTGTTGACAAAACACACAGCCTGAAGTCTTAAAATGTATTGTTGATAAGGCTAAGAGTCGTGCGAACCTGGCGTGCAGTATCCCCCTCGAGTCTTGTAGTCAGTATACGGGAGGGTGTCGACTCTACTACAATGGAAAAGACATCAAGCGGAACGGACGTGGCCATAGCGGTAGCGGAGTCGTTCAAGGACTATGTCTCCGCTGTGAAGCAGGAGCGGCGATCGCCATGGACTGTGCGGATAGACGCGATGCAGGGGTACTGGACAAAAAGCCGTATGCCCCGAGAGCGAGAATGACGAGATTTGCCTGAGCCTTGTTAGTGTCATCGGTGAGGTTTGGGGGAAAGATCACCTTACCACAGAGGTGGCCCAAATAACCACGTCGTTAGTGAAAGAATAGACCTGGAACGGTACACGAATGTAGAGGAGTAGGAATGAGGAACGATGAGGGAGCAAGGGTCCTGGACCTGGCTACAGCCCACGATCTGGTGATCTGCAGCACGTTCTTCCGCGGGAAGGGTGACGCAGAAGGTGACAATAGGCACTGAAGGGAGACGTATAAGTCGACTATGTCCTCGAATTAGGTTGGAAAGAAAGTCCTGCAACTTTTTCAATTTTTGATTTTAATTTTATCTTTTTTGTTTACAACTCCTGACCGGTCTTATATCTACCATGAGTGTCCACCACTTGTCTTCAACGCTCAGAAAATTTCTTGATGCTCCTTTGCCAAAACCCAGCGGAGTGCGGGTCGAGAAAGGAGGCGACCTCACTTTCGAGTTGGAGTTGATCGTCTAATTATTTCGTCATCAAGATGATGATTTAAGGTCCAGGATAGGTGGCAGTCATTTATAGCTCGACCAGGGGAATACGCTAAGAGAGGTAAGAAATCTTGCCGCAGCTCCAGAATTTCTTACCGGGCTCATTTCGGATCATGGTGATTCGCAATGTCATGAAAGAAATAAATATTGTCGCGGTACGAGGGCTCCTGACGAGCTGCCTCGACCAACTTCTGGAGCTCGCAGCATAGACCTTTACCTGTATGTATGGTATTCTTTTAGCCTTGCCGACATGGAGCACCGATGTTTTTGCGAGATTTACAGGGATGTCCCACGCCGCAGCCCACTCCATCATATTGTGTATAGAACGAGTTAGGGCGTGGCGAACATCTTCATAAGTTTCCTCACGATAAACGCCATATATTTTGATGTCATCAGCGTACATATGGACTTTGACCATGGGATGAGTTGAAAGTCGAGAAGGCAAGTCACATGTGTACACTAGAAATAAGAGGGGGGGGATAGCACCCCGCCTTGCGGAACACCACTTTTGCATAAATGCAGCTTTGAGAAAGCATTTCCAACTTTTACACACATGAATCTTTCGCTCAAGTAAGAGCAAATCCAATTGAGGTAGATCCACTAACACCCATCTGGTACAACTTCACAAGGAGCTTCTGGTGATTTACCTTATCGAAAGCTTTCGATAAATCAAAATAGATTATGTCCACGCCATTGCCTCTGTTCATAGCCAAACTCCAATCGAAGACACAATCTGCCATCTGAGTGCTAGTGGACGCACCAGCAATGAAGCCGTGTTGCTCAGTAGGAAATAATCTGTTCTTACTCAGATGTTCCACAAATTTGTCACGCATACAGGGGGGGGGGGCAAAAAAAGTCACTCTGACTCACATTCAAAACAGAATTAATTACACTTTACCGGAACCAAACCAAATGAGCTCAATTGCATATTGAAAAGCACATTTTCCCACGGAAACATGGTTCGCGGTACGAGCTCAACGAGGTCGTCGAGAAACCATAGACGATTACGACGTCTCTGAAAAGCTGGTCAAAAGCCATTTTGCGTACTTGAGCTCGACGGTGATGACAGATGACGTCATATTCTGGAGACGGTGAAAGCAGCGAAGGTGGGCCTGATTCTGCTTATGGGGGACATCTAAGGAATATTTCGCCGTATAACTCCCAATAACAGCGGCATCCTTTGCGACGAAAAGTTTGATGATATGCGCCATGGGCAAAGTGACTCCTTTTTTTGGCCCCCCTGTATATACAGTAAGGGGTTGATAGCAACTATTAGGTTGTAAGGAAAGTTCTGGCCGTTTTCGACAGTACAAGTTTCATGACATTATTTCTAGCAAACTTTCGGCAGACTGCTACGAGTTGCATATCATTAGAAAGTGCGTTTCTTGCTCTATCCAAATCCGCGGTAAGCTTTGCTCAATAGGGACTGGTCCCACTTTTTGAAAGCCTTGAATGCAGCATGCTCACCAAGCGAATCCTCACGATTTTCTTCTTCTACCTCGAATTAGGGCAGAAAGAAGCGGAATCAGCTTATGATATAAATTATTCGTTTGGCCATGCATTTGCAAAAAATAAGCCATGAAGTTATAGTTTGGAGAGCTTGTATAGGGATGGCGATAGCCTCGAAATTGGCGATAGTGATCGCTGGATTTCGAACTTCGGTAAAAATTACGTGAAACTTTTGATGGGATCAAATGTGCTTCAAACAATTAAGAAGACCGCTACCAAATTGGGCGCATTCAATTTATGGTTTCAAGTTACATGGGATAGCTTAAGAAGCACGGGAACGTCGATAAGGAGGGTGTTGCGAAAAATCGCGGTTCCGTGGGACCATCTGCCTTTCTTCTGCAATCTTTCCTAGAACGAAAACGGACTTCGAATGAGTTGTTCGGTCATGACTATGGTCAACAAAATTTCGCAAAGGTGAAACTGAGCATGTTGCATTTAATGTTTCGAATAAGTGGGAGTAGTCCCTCTAAAGCAAAGCTTGCAGTGCGATTAGATAGAGCAAGAAACGTGCTTCCTAACGATATGTAACACGTAGCAGTCCGTCGAAACCCTAGCCAGAAATAATGCCATGGAGCTTGAATTATCGAAAACGGCCAGAACTTTCCTTACGACCTAATAGAATAGAACACCGAATTCAGACGCTTTAGCCTCCATCTGACGCACATCTGGCGCATCTTCCGAAAGCTGTTGTTGAGTCTCACCATTTGACGCGCGCGGTTGCTTGCGGAGCTGAACTGATTAAAACAGAACAGAGAGGAGACGAAACTAATGAAAATCTATCAATATAAATCAATGAGGTTCAGAAAAAACTTCAGTCTTGAAACCGCTATGGCTTAGAAGTCATCCAAAAATCATATTCGAAAGGCAACACTACGAGCTTTTTCAAGGACCCATTGAGTAGTGCACTGTTTAAAAGAGGCCTCGCTACTAAACCGCATGCTTATCTGATCGTTCTCTATCTCTAAGATCAATTAATCAGATCAAAAAATGCCTGATTCTCAATGGAATCAAACAGATCATAGTTATCCCAGGACGCTTCCCTCTCATTAATGTCCACATAAGGATAAGGTCAACTTTTCCACCAGCTCGTAGATGTATCAAATTAATAATGAAAACAAAAGAAACCAGTATCTCAATTAAGCATCATGATAGTGCCTCCATCAAAAGCATTCATTAAGTGCGCGCTGAGAGCCATGCGTTATATAAGGCCATCGCACGCCATGACGGTCCATTTTGGGCACCGTCTGTGATGTGAAGCAGGGTGAAAGTCTTGTCGAAGAAATGGCCGTCTCTCTACGACCCCCCCCATCAGCCTTTTACCCTCCGCACATCCAGTTTCACAATAAAAATTTTATTATCAGGTACGTACAAGAGGGAGGCTGCCCGCTGCCAGCGAATGCTCTGCGGTTCAATCTTGAACCTAACCAATGGTGAGTTTTTCGAAAAAAGGAACCTGAAAACGGTTCAATCTGGGATAACGAGAAACAAAAAGGAACAGGAAATAGACTTCTAATAGAGAAGAACGGAGAGCAGAAGTGTGAGGAGGGCGCTGTCTAAAGACTGCTTACCTGTCTTGCTGTCCATTATAGCGGCACTCTACGCGCGGTCTAGTTGACAATGTCGCCAAATGTACCCCCTGTTTGAAGGACTATAACTTTCTTCAGCGGCAACCATTTGAGGAAGGAAAGATTGTCTCTGAATGCAAAAGACTTCTAGTTTCAGAATGAGCACTTTTTTCAAGCACGCTTTTACTCGAGAATTGGAGACGTCGAGGAATCGTTCAGGAAATTGAAATTTACATGCGGGTTTTCACTCTTTGGAAGAATGAAACCTTTTGTTCATTGGCGTTTTTTTGAAACCAGAGACCATCGTCGTGAACTGAAAAATTTGCGCTTTTCGGCAGGTTTTGCGTAGTTCCGAACATTTTCAAGTACTCGAGAAATTTGCGTCGAGGAAATGTAGAGGAAATTATCGATGCCACTCGAAAACTCTACCTCTTTTCCTCCGTAGCAAGGAACTTCTTCAAACACCCCAAAATGCTGTATTGGCACGTCACCTCAATAAAGTAGATAAGAAACGATGCACTTAGCGCAGATCCATTTCATTCTGGTATGCGCCATGAACGACCCAACTCAGGATCGTTTGAAAGGTGTTTTGTTTACATGACAACAATTGTGAGCAAACACCTGTTAACAGGCCGAAAGGTGTTTCTAGCCCCAGTTAGTCAGAATAATACTTATGGCCATACTATAGTATGGTCCCTTCTTCATTAACGTCACTTCCATTCCGACTCTGTTTCCAAGAATGACGCTTTTGCGGCTGCAGTATTTGACTACTAATCACTACGAACCAAAGCAAAGCAGCAAGCAACTCCCATGTAAAATTTATTTCTAGATAGATATAAGATAGTGTTTGCATTACGCTAACTAATACACTTGTGAATTTGATGATGACAGCGAGTGAGTCGCAGCAGCAGTTGTGTCCGTCGATGAACTTTGTGCATACGACCCTTCCCCTCCACCCCCCACCCCAACTCTCATTGTAGCAAAGACGACCTCCTGCCGAGGATTTCCTCGACCCCTATTCACCCTGTTGTGAAGTGATTCACAAAAAAACCTCAATAGTCCATGATTTGGAAGATTAGAAGAGATAGCCAATAACACTGATATAATTACAATACCGCTACTAATTTTTGTTCAATCGACGGTTTGCGACGGTCGGAAACCGTCGCAAACCGTCGGCTCGCCATAACTCTTTAAAAAATGGTTCGCTCGACCTGCAGTTTATACCATCTGATAGCTCTGCTCGAGATCTACAAGATGGTTAAATTCAATTTCTGAAAGAGCTCCATCTAGGATTGCGCCATGCACTCGACCTCCATCCCGAGAAGTAATGAATATACTTTGTATGATGTGATGCGCATATAAGTCCTCCTATGCAGCCTGATCATCCCACAGAAACATGGATCTCAACACCCTCAGAATACGCCACGTACCCAACCGGTCCACCATATGGTGAGATTGAATGAATGTTTTTTTTCGAATTTCACGATCTTTAATTCGTTCTAGAGCGCTAATTGGCTAACCGTGCGCTGATCAACCCATTCTTCCACTCCAAATGAGAATCTTCGAACAGTTTCCAGCAGTAGTAGTAGACCTATTATGTGACATTCCCCACATTTAGAGGAGATGATTTGCGGAAACCTGAGAAGATAGCCAGGAATCTCTCCACAGACGTAGACTCCAGTTACTTCTCTGTAAGATTGATGTAGAATATTTGGTCACGGGTAAGCGCTCCGTCCGTGGTGTGGCCCCAAACATCACTCTCCGTCATGCCCTAAAATGAAAATCAGAGTTTTTGCTCTTCCAGATGACTCTACAGAGCTGAGGGGTGCACCGTTCGATTTCCCATGAAAAATACTACCGAATGGTGTACAACTCAGGTTTCACACAAAACTTTGTTTTTCTCACTTTTTTGCTCCCCATTGCCGATCGTCCTCCCAGCCCTTGGCGCCACGTGCGATTTAGCGAGAAATTCTCTCCACCGACGTGGACTCCGGTCACTTGTCTGTAGGAAAGAGGTAGAATATTTGGTCACGGGTAAGCGCTCCGTCCGTGGTGTGGCCCCAAACATCACTCTCCGTCATGCCCTAAAATAAAAATCAGATTTTTTGCATTTCCAGATGAACTCGCAGACCTGAGATGTGCCCCATTGGATTCCCCGTGAAAAATGCTATCGAATGATATACATTACTCCTCCCAGTTGAAACTTTGGTTTTTCACCGTTTTCAGCCTTCCCCTATTGCCAATTGCGCATCATTATTCCACTATTACTATCCCAAAATCTCAAAGTTTCATTTTTCGTCGAAACTTTGCCTATTGGGGTAATTCGATGCCCTGATTACGAATATGACATTCATTCTCGTAGTGGGGCCCCAAACATCACACCTCGCCCCATTTTTTGCGACAACTTCAACTTTTTTTTGTTCCATGTTTAGAGCAGCTGTTATGTAGAAAGCTGTGAAGGCAGCGACAAATTTCCTTTACTGACGTAGACTACGGGTTACTTGTCTGTAGGAATTACATAGAAACCTTGGTGGCAGGTGAGTCTTCCTTCCGTAGTGCGACCCCCTCGTCATGCCCTTGCGATATGATCAGATTTTTTTTTGGTTCTCCAGATGAACATAGAAGACTGAGATGTGCACCATTCAATTCCCCATAACAAATACTGTCGAACGGTATACAACTCACTTTTTGGAGAACATCTAGTTTACCTGCCACTAGATCCATTTTGTGACATTTCGCAATTTTCGAAGGGATGTTTTGAGGAAATTCGAGAAGGGAGGGACGAACTCTCTTCCCTATCGTAGAGTAAGTTTACTTGTATGTTGGAAAAAGATGATACACTCGGGCTTGAGCGAGTGTTTCTTCCCTGGTGTGGCCTCAAACATCGCTCTCCGTCATGCCCTGAAATAAAACCAGATTTTTTGGTCTCCCAGGTGGCTCTACGGATCTGTGGTGTACACCGTTCGATTCTCCATGCAAAATGCTATCGAACGATATACATCTCAGTTCCCACTTGAAACTTTCGTTTTTCACCGTTTTCGGCCTTTTCCTTATCGCCGATCGCCTTCCTCAGCCCTGGCCACGTGCTATTCACGTGCGCGGTGCGTGGTGACTTTCCCACGCACTTTCGACACGCATAGCGGTGTATCGATCGGGCTGCCCGCCAGCTACCGAGAAAGGCCATCGGCTGTCACGTGAGCTCTCACGCTCCGCGCACGTGAATAGCACGTGGGTGGCCAGGGCTGAGGAAGGCGATCGGCGATAAGGAAAAGGCCGAAAACGGTGAAAAACGAAAGTTTCAAGTGGGAACTGAGATGTATATCGTTCGATAGCATTTTGCATGGAGAATCGAACGGTGTACACCACAGATCCGTAGAGCCACCTGGGAGACCAAAAAATCTGGTTTTTATTTCAGGGCATGACGGAGAGCGATGTTTGGGGCCACACCACGGACGGAGCGCTTACCCGTGACCAAATATTCTACATCAATCTTACAGAGAAGTAACTGGAGTCTACGTCTGTGGAGAGATTCCTGGCTATCTTCTCAGGTTTCCGCAAATCATCTCCTCTAAATGTGGGGAATGTCACATAATAGGTCTACTACTACTGCTGGAAACTGTTCGAAGATTCTCATTTGGAGTGGAAGAATGGGTTGATCAGCGCACGGTTAGCCAATTAGCGCTCTAGAACGAATTAAAGATCGTGAAATTCGAAAAAAAACATTCATTCAATCTCACCATATGGTGGACCGGTTGGGTACGTGGCGTATTCTGAGGGTGTTGAGATCCATGTTTCTGTGGGATGATCAGGCTGCATAGGAGGACTTATATGCGCATCACATACAAAGTATATTCATTACTTCTCGGGATGGAGGTCGAGTGCATGGCGCAATCCTAGATGGAGCTCTTTCAGAAATTGAATTTAACCATCTTGTAGATCTCGAGCAGAGCTATCAGATGGTATAAACTGCAGGTCGAGCGAACCATTTTTTAAAGAGTTATGGCGAGCCGACGGTTTGCGACGGTTTCCGACCGTCGCAAACCGTCGATTGAACAAAAATTAGTAGCGGTATTGTACTGTCTAAAAGTTCTCGCCCAATTGTGAATTTTTTTCCACCCCTTCTTTTTTAGCTCAGCACAGCAATTTACATATCGTCATCGTCAACATACTTAGCAGGTGGCTTGTGAATGCCGTTTGCCTAGAAATCCTGAGCTTTCGAGGCAAAAAAAAAACTGGAAGAAGTCCGTTTTCGAGTAGTCCGGATCATGAAGCTCTCCCTCTTTTAGTTGAATCAGCAGCAACAGAAGCAGACGGTATTCTGTCGGGGCCAGATCTGCTGAACATACCACTCTCTGGAGGTCCATCGCAATTGCCGTAAGGCTCTTGCCGCATCGCTTCCACTGACGCGTTTTCTGGGTTTTAGAATCAAGAGTAGCCAAATATGCTTTCAGTCAAAGTCGATTTTCTCAGCCATAATCGCTGCGAAATACCACGGCAGAAATGCTCTGAAGAGATCATTGACTAGGGTTCACATATGTTTTTAAAAGGATAAAAAGGATAAAGCATTTGCCGTTGATCAATCCCTTTTTGGGATGCGGCACGCATTCTACTTCCATTTGTACATTCGTAGTGGCGTTTGAATGCGATGTGGCCTATACAATGACTTGCGGGGGCCAGCCGATGTACAAGTCAGTGTTTTTATCCTCCCAGACAAGTCTGGTACCAATTAACCGACCCCGGAGGGATGGAAGGCTTGGTTGGCCCGGGCGACTCACGACCCAGGATTTGATCCCCGGACCGCTCGCGTGGTAAGCGCGCCACTTGTCACTACACCACTTCCGCCCCTATATGTTTCACAATGGACGTTCGAAAATTATCCCTGAAGATTTCACACATGGAAGGAGCAGAGACTTTAGGGACAACCTAATATATTGATTGGGCAATTAGGGGATCAGGAGAACAGGTGATTGGTGAATCACAAAACCCGTTAGTGTTGGTATTGTTGTACCAGGGGACTGTGAGACTGAGTGGTGTTTGGATGAGTATTGACTGATCTCAAGGAGGCGCCTGATATCCTCATCTCTTATTCTCCTGATCAAAACTTGGCTGATATTTCCAAAAATAAGAGAAAGCTCAATCTCCTACAAATGTCGAGTATGCACTCAAAAAGGCCAGAATGGACAGTTTTCTTCGATTCCGAGATACGAGTTACGGTTAAACTATCGAGGACCAACCAGGCATAGGCGTGGACATTGCGCCCCACGTCTATCGCGTGATCAGAAAATTGCTAAAAGAATTGAAGTTTTCTCCTTGCCTCAAAACTTCAGTTCCATTCAAGGTTGTTAGCTGTTATATTTTCTATTTGTGGGGGATGGATGTATATAGTCGAATCCTGACGTCTGACGACAGCTTCCTCTGGTGAGGGCGTTATCCCGGAACAAGGTATGCAATTTACCCTGCAATATTGAGTGAGTTGTAAATGCAGAGTTCAGAGCTTACGCTCAGAGCTTTGCGTAAGCAAAAGTATCCGAAGAATCGCCACACCAAGTCGCGCACATGAGCATTATTGGGCGATGTTGACTCGCTTTTAATCGAGACATGGGTGGGCTGAAAACGAGGTGCCGTAGTGCTCCACCTCCATTGAAGCGGAAAATCGAAGCCGTGCACTTTTAGTGTCAACGACTTCAGGCACACATTTTGCATGCGAGTCCGAGTATCGCTAGCAATTTGAACCTTCTGTAAATTGCCGGACGAGCTTCCATTTGTTTTTCTGGATTGTCATTTTTCGGAGATTGCACATTTGTCCTGCGGGGCTTTTGCTCTTGTTGAACCTTTTGTTACGACTCTTTCCACCTTATTTCACTTCTTTTCGATGTATGATTATTGTGGGACACAGGGTTTGGAAGCGCTTTATAGGTCGTCCCATAAACTAGCGAATCACGTCACATTTATTGCTGTAAAAATTCCTAGTCAAATAGCGAATACGTGAAACATCATTCGCAAGGTGGCACCCACAGTGGCCTACCTGATCTATTAGTCAGCCAATTTCACACGCTGCTTTCCGGAGCTATTACTTCTGTTTTTTGAAAACCTATTTCTGAGCTCTTTTTTCATCACTACCGATTAGGATCACCCAAATGCCAAACAAAATAGAGCATCAACCAGGAGATAGGCGTCAATGCTCAACTCTATTCGAGGTTGTCTTATGGTACTAGAAGAAGAATTGCCAACTGCCTAACTGGCATCGATGCTCTATCCGATGTAATTGTAAATGTGAAAAGAATCTGGGTTTAACATTGTTTGATATTGCCTTCCGATGTGCTGAAATGACAATACCGAGACATTTGTATAGACTCGCGAAGATATGAAAATACAGCGTTTCATAATTATAAGGTCACCCTAAAATATTGCATTTCCGGGACCAGCAGCCAACTGGTGATTTTTCCACTATCACCAAATGATTCCCCACTACGAATAACCCCTGTATCGCAATTTTGGGGAGCAGCTTTTCTTCGAACTTTTTTGTAATTATTTTTCGATTTTTGCACCGTTTCATAATATAAGGTCACCCGAAAAGAACAATTACCTAAGATTAATGACAGATAAAATAGACATAATAATGTATGGTTCCTCCTTTATCAAGGGCAACATTGAATAGTCTCCGTGGCCTACCGGAATTGAGATTCCAAGGCAGATCACCATCGATTCACTTCCGTGTTCAAGGGTTGCTTGTACACGCTCTTGTGTAATTTTTAACTGGCGTTTATCCGCACTATTCTTCATGATTCCCCTGAGATGACCTACTAGAATACGACTAGGACTTCAGAACAATCCGTTGGAGTACTTGAAAATGAGCAAAGTAGTTGAAATTCCGGCCACTTTCCCCAAATTCAAAAGCACGGTCTCTCGTTATCTTCATTGTGTCAAGTGAGATTTTCTCATCAATCCTGTTTACTAGTTAGGTTTGTTTTATATTGTTCGTTTTTTCTCTTTTCCTCGGTCATTGTGTTGTATTTGGTTGTGATTATATTCTTTTCCATTTCACATGCGTACTGCATGTAATATAAGTAAGTAAGTAATTAAGGAAGTAATTATGAAACGGTGCAAACATAATTGTATAAAGGTTAAAAGAAAAGCTGCTCCGGCCAAAATTTTGCCTTAGGGGTTTTTCATAGTGAGGAATAAGCTGGTAATACTAGAAAAATTATCAGGCTACGGGTGACCTTATAATTATTAAACGCACTGTATAGGTTTGTATCTCACAGAATGAATGTGCTCCCGAACAGGGTATGGCTTTCCAGGTCTCCTCCTTCTGACCATCCAGCATGATCTCCGAAGATGTGGACTGGGTGCACCGTTTAACAAATCCTCCAGTGGCTGAAGCCTAGATTGAATGATTAGCGAGTTCTGACAGTAGAAAACAGATCTTCTCCAAATCCCAATTCTCCTGAGTTCCTGGCGGAATATGTATGAGAAGGGTTTCCGTGGGAACTTACACCCAATATTAGCAGGTTCAGTGATGAGGATAAGCGACAACAGCTTGGCAGAGACGCCTCCAAAGTGAAATCGAAGCAAAACCAAGATCTGCTCTTTTCTGAGGTTTTCCGACCCCCCTTGCGGAGACGATCCATAAAAAAGTGTGAACTCCCGAGCTCACAAATTTCCAGCTCTGCGGTGTAGCGCTAAACTCGTGCCATTGGAAGGAGCACCTACTCTACTTTTTTAACACCCCTGGGGAAGAAATTTTGCGTTAAGTGGCATGATCTCTTCACAAGGTTTTACGAAAAAGGTCTAGCTCCCCACATATAGACATTGTTTCGTGAATAATATTGTTGTATGTTCAGGTGAGCAAACACCTTAAAGAAATAATGAGGAAATTAAAATTGAAAAATACCCAGAGTGATTCACCAATTATGAGACAACCTAATATTTCAAAACTCTTCACATCTACCGATTTCCAAATCTCTTTCAAACCACGGTTTTTATTGCGTGCTGTTGCCAAGAGGTAGATTAGATGTTTGTAATCTTGGTAGATTCCACTTTTTCCCAGACAGTCTTTCTCATTGGTGGTAATATTTCATGGTAGCCTGCTATCATTAGAAGGCGGCGTTTCCGTAATGAATGGCCGTTCTCCAAAGTTACTGACAAATATATGTCTACGGAAAGCCCGTTAATGCCCTACCTTTGTCAAAGTAATATCGGTACTTACATGGTGGCGTTCAAACGAAATGATTGAGCACAAAGGATTCAGTTCTTGAATGAAGTAGATGACCCGCATTAGACACTTCCGGGATCGAAACGTTGTGAACTTACTGTTGTATCATTAGGTCGGTTCCAAATTCCCGAGCCACCCCAGCTGTTTTTCAAGTTATCTTTTTTTTTTGATTTTCATGAGGCACATTTGTTCAGAGCTTTATGTATTATCTTAAAGCGGGGAACTATGATATGATTGGGTTGGATTTATATTGGAAGTGGGGATAGTGAATAATGCCCCAGTGGCGCAGTCAGAACTCCAACATCGCCAGTGCTTCACAACCGTTTTTTAGCGCACACTACTCGCTTCTCATCGCCAATGGCCATGCTGGATAGTCATTCGAAGAAGTGATGGAAAACCAATCGGTATATTGAAAAGTTTGATCGTGTCTAGGATGCGGGGCTTAACGACTTCAAAGAAATTTTTTTTCCGAATCTCCAGGTCTTGTGGAGATGTACACTATGCTCACTTTTCCACATCAGAAGTGCTCTGCCAAGTGATGGCTAGCCTGTTCAGATTCCTTTTGAACGACGTCACTGGAGGCATCTAGACTGAGAATCTGATGTGTGGGTCGTCTTTCGATGGAAGAGGCGACCCCGAATAGACGGCGACAGCGATGCAATGTCTTTTGAGGGAGCGTGCTCTCCCTCGTGCGCGTCATATGGGACTTGAGAATGTTGAACGAGGGCCATCTTTATCAAATAATGCGGGGGGAATTTCTTCATCGCAGTGCATAACCCGTGCAACATCTATTTTTTTCTTCCTCACCGACGCTACGCTTTATTCTGTCTCTGGATCGTCTCGAAGCAGAGCATGAGTTTTATAGCAAATCCCACCCACTTTTGGGTGTAAGCTCCAATGAAACTCTTATATTTGTTGAGATTTGTTATTTCTTCCTTTGCTGGACTTTGTCCTTTCCGAAGTTTCAATCTTCTCAGAGACAAGCGATGTAAACCTGCAGAAAATCCCGCCCAGTTGAGGACACCACCGGCCACTGTGGGCAGTCTCCGCCCACTTCGACTGTGCTTCGTACTCAGTTAAGATTGTTCATCTTCACCATGTTTTTTTCTGCTTTACAGCCTCTTTTGCAGTCAAGTCAGAGTTGCTTTGAGCAAGCGCTTTCGGAGAACGCTTCACCCTCTATTGATATTCAGTACCTCCACAAGGTTATCCTTTTTTCTCAGTTTACGGGCCATCTAGGAAGCGAATTGTAGACTTCGTGGTCAACTCCGCCCACAAGCCCGCCTACCGCACGACCTCCCTCCTTTGTTAGCTTACATGCACTGTACATCCATGGGCAATCCCAAACTCGAAGGTTCATATCATAGAAAAATCGTATCCTCATAGGCGCGCTCCACACACTTTGGAGGCCGCAGCTCCTTCAAGCGTGTTATACTACATATAAAGAGATGTATTATTTCCACCGAATTTTTCTTCCTAGCCTTCCAGTAACCGAGTCATAACCTTTTTTTTAGTAAGCACCGCCTACTTGAAGGAAGCCACTTAGACGGAGGGTTACCCAATCTGACCTCACAATCTTAAGTCCGCCTTCGACCATTTTCCCGTTCTCGGGGCTGTCCTGGGATCGAACAACAAAATTTAGCTCTTGGAACCGCTCATACCGACATATACCACGTAAATCGTGACAAGAGGGTCTTCGCTTAGCTGACGCACGTTTTGTACTTCTTGGCCCATGCCCCAGCCAGGCCGGCTCTCCAATTTTTAAGGTACGCAGCCTAGAAACGGACAAACAAGCAGAAAGGTAGCGCAAATGTGAAACCTTCAACGAGTTCCTTATAGCAAGTGAGCACATTGCTTTTCGGCCCGGCTATGTTGACGGCCTGCTTTGCAACGCTAAAAAGAAACGCCAAATAAGAAGAGTAATTTGCGTGTGGAATGCAGGATCGTGTCAATAAGAGCTTAACATGTTTATGATGGGATGCGCCTCATCAGACTTCATCCTATGAGGGAATGGATGGAGAATTCCTTGAAATTCAGTGGTTAGATCGTCAATGTAAATTCATATAAAACATCGCATATTCAAGTCTCGAGCACCTAGTGGAGCTCCATCCTTCAAAATGTAATGTTCTCCTACAGCTCGTTTATTGACTTGTTTACCATCAGTTGTTCTCTAGTAAATTGAAAAACTACTGTATCCATTGATCTTGGAATGCTTCGTCTTTGTGAGCTCCGAAAAAAAGGTCCACTTAAAACGCTGGATGGCTAGAAGTTATACTGTTTCCGGAAAGCTATTATTCAGAGCCTATTCGCAGCTACTCCTATTTTATTTGGAAACTGATATTTTTCAGCGATAACTCAGCAAGCACCCACCCCACTGCTTTTTCCCATCGGCCTCACGTGTTCAGTTGCTCCTGCGCGTTGATGCAGCTCAATGTGTGACTCCGATTCCGCATTATTAACGCGAGTTGCGCTGCTTCCAAGCCACGCCCTTCAAGTGCCTATTTCATCAACGTTTTTCGGGCTATCGAAATTCTCAAACAATTTGAAACAACTCGTGTAAAAATCTGATCTCGAAGTATTATTCTGCTCCGCTTCAGCCGTCTAAAGTCACGTTACGCTTGAGTGACCGCCTCGCTCTCCTGCCGGCGAGGTTTCTAAACATCCCTGAAGTCAAAGGAAGCCACTTTGAAATTTCAGTGATTTTACGACGTATAGCAGTGTGTGAGGTTTATGGGCTGTCGACCTTCGACTCCCGAAGTCGTCACCGTAACGCCTCCCGATCCCCCTCCCAGTGACGTGCCAAACGATCCCCCACCACCGAAACCTCGATCCTATAGGCCATCGATCGCCAGCCTTCAAATTCCGACTCAAGACGATGTCAGTTCTGACTGTATGAGGTTGGTGGTTAACATTTTTCCATAGTGATTAATTTTGCGAAATTTTCATTTTTTTGGTTCGCGTTGTAATGTACTGGGATGTTTATATTGATGTATTAGGTTGTCTCATAAGTAGTGTCGCTTTTTTTCAACCAAAAAATTTTCATCCAAATCCCATGCTTTTACATCGAGTCATATACCATTCGAAAGAGAATTGTCTGCTCTACAAGATATCGTGTTCTTCTTCCATCTATGTTCCATGGTTTTCAAATTTTAGGCCTGCGAAATGGGAGGTCCAGCCGACAAAAATTGACCAAACCGACAACTATCTCTAACTTTATCTTCCCTTGGGAGAAATCAATCAATGATGTACCCTCTACTTATGCATGACCTCTTCTAAACATTACACTATTAGGTTTCCCAACAAGTCGCGTCATTCCATTTCCAGACCTGGTTTTTCAACCAGAACTCGACGGTCGAGCACCATTACCTGAGATCGAGGTCGAAATTTTTTTATAGCCGAGACATTGAAAAACTAGTAGAATTTAAAGAACAAGTCATGACTAAGTTAGGAATGTACGCCTGGTTGATTTTCTCATCTTCTCAGGGATAATTTTTTTCAAAGAAATGCGGTCACTTTCGTGGATAAAGCACCTTACTCCTAAACACCTAAAATTCGAACTAATTCCCAACAAACATAAAAACAAAACAAATGAGCGAATAGAGCAGAAGAAGTGCTCACAAAAGATACACCAGTTGATATAAAACAACCAGTTTTGCTCCGCCCGCTATCGCGCGCATCACACGGCAGGCTTTAGCGAAACTGGAGGACCCATGGAATATCAGCATGAGGTACTCCATTAACCACCTCACTATTGAATGTGTTAGACCTTTCCCAGTTTCGCTGAAGTCCATCGAGAATACGCGTGATAACGTCTGGAGCTGAACTGGCATATTTATCTCACAACTGTAAACATCCAGCATTCTTCTTGAATTCAGATAATTTAGCGGTGAATAGGATTGCTGTCAGTCTCAAAATGAAAATGAAATATGCCTATTTACATAAGTGAGGAGCTAAGGCTTATCATTTATTTACATTCACCATTATTTAGAACCCCGAAAGGATTAGCGGTTTAATGAGTTTGGGCTTTCTTGATAGAAATGAAACTTATCATTTGCTGAAGACTTGATTGAGTTTATGCAATCGACTGCTATTAAGTAAGCTGGTCATACAATGATACAATGTGCACGTACCACTACAAATAGAATTTGTAAGTAGGGACGCTCTAGTGTCAGCGCTAACGGAATCGACGACTTTTGCGTTCTGACGCGCCTTATCAGCCCTTATCAGTTGTAATCACTTTCAATCACCCACCAACAATGTCCCCGTCCCACCCCACATAACACTTGTAAGTATGGTTGCTCTGGTGTCAACGCGAGCTGGGTAACGGAATCGACGACTTTTGCGTTCTGACGCGCCTTATCAGCCCTTATCAGTTGTAATCACTTTCATCACCCACCAACAATGTCCCCGTCCCACCCCACATAACACTTGTAAGTATGGACGCTCTGGTGTCAACGCGAGCTGGGTAACGGAATCGACGACTTTTGCGTTCTGACGCGCCTTATCAGCCCTTATCAGTTGTTATCACTTTCTATCACCCACCAACAATGTCCCCGTCCCACCCCACATAACACTTGTAAGTATGGTTGCTCTGGTGTCAACGCGAGCAGGTAACGGAATCGACGACTTTTGCGTTCTGACGCGCCTTATCAGCCCTTATCAGTTGTAATCACTTTCTATCACCCATCACAACAAAGTTC
>MU868716.1:80867-95575 GCA_036418205.1 Ostertagia ostertagi | reverse complement strand
CTCGGCTGTAAAAAAATTTCGACCTAGATCTCAGGTAATGGTGCTCGACCGTCGAGTTCTGGTTGAAAAACCAGGTCTGGAAATGGAATGACGCGACTTGTTGGGAAACCTAATAGTGTAATGTTTAGAAGAGGTCATGCATAAGTAGAGGGTACATCATTGATTGATTTCTCCCAAGGGAAGATAAAGTTAGAGATAGTTGTCGGTTTGGTCAATTTTTGTCGGCTGGACCTCCCATTTCGCAGGCCTAAAATTTGAAAACCCTGGAACAGAGGTGGAAGAGGAACATAGCATCTTGTAGAGCAGACAATTCTCTTTCGAATGGTATATGACTCGATGTAAAAGCATGGGGATTTAGATGAAAATTTTTTGGTTGAAAAAAAGCGACACTATTTATGAGACAACCTAATAGTTCTTAGTAATGCCAAACTTTGGTTGAATTAGTGTTCTCAGTGTTTTTAGGGGAACCATTCTTCTTTGTGATCGTCACACCGCTGATGGAGCAGGATTATCTGGTTGATTGTGGTAGAGATCAAATCGATGGTCTGTTCTCGATGTTTCGATGTAAGGTTCTTACCTCCACTCCAGCACTCGTCTCCGTTTAACTCAATTTTTCCTTGTAATAGGTCAGCGTCTTTCGGGTGCAATACAAATGGGATGGGCACGCCGTATTTTTGGACTACAGTAGGCGCGAAATGTGTAAAGGGGACTGCTGCCCGCTACTATGGTGTCACGAGAATTGAGGGAATTCGTGAGCCAGGGGAGTGTAGCCAATCTAGGGGGTGGAGGATGAGGAGTCACTTGACATGCGTGAAAAGCTGGAATGTGTGAGTTACTTCATAGCGTCTCGTCACGTCATAGTAGCGGCAGCAATCCCATTTACACACATCTGGCGCCTACCGTATCCGAAAAATTCGGCGTGCCCATCCCACTTGTGTAGCACCGTCTTTTGAGTTGTTATAGTTTCTGAGTAAGGAGTTGGAAAATCATTATTTTCCAGAAAATACAGTGTGTCTCCAAGAGTATAGGGACACCCCATTTTCAATATCTCTATAATGGTCGAATGAATTCTCCTCGAGACAGATACAAAAGTGAAATTGGAAAGAAAAAAATCTTGAGGTTTTTGATGATTTTTTTTTCTAAAATCAGGGCGTCCCAAAAGTATAGGGACACTTCGGCGTTCGTTCTCGATTTGTGTGTAGTTTGCATTCAACATCCCGTTCATGTATGCCCCATAGGTTCTCTATCGGATCCAAGCCAGGAAGTTTGGGTGGCCCAGCCGAGAAGGCTGATAGTTCTCTCTTGGAACCACTCCACTATTGAGGTACTAACATGAGTGGCGGCGTTGTCTCGTTAGAATTTGAACTCAACGGGTAGAAATCGCTGCATGTATGGCACCGTTGCTGCTCTATAATACGTTTCTGCAGCCACTGGAATTCAAGCGTTGCTTGATAAAAATTCACTCTTAGGGTATGCTCTAAAGGTAACCCGAACCGTGACACTACCTCCACCGTATCCGCGCTCGGTAGCCTGGCTCCTTCACCAAAGCCACGCTAGCGAACGCGGATTCGGTTCACTGCCACGCCATTGGATCAATCCTAATTAAACTTCTTTTCATCTGAAACGACCCGGAAAACGCGGTCCGAAAAATAACATGGAATACCACAGCATGTGATATCACGTGCGGAAACCGCCGGTGCAAATTACCTCATCCTATTGATAAGTCCTTTACGTATTCCTTTACGTGTTCCTTTACGAAAAATCGTGCTTCCTTATGCGCACTCATCTGAAATGGCCCAAAACTGCCTTTGAACGATATGGGTGACATAATTTGAGCACACCATAAACAGTACTTTTCGACACATCGGGTGCTGCTTCCTTGCTCAGCCGCCGCACACCCTTTAAATTGGATGCAGCATAGAGAATTCGGCGCTTCTGGAAACTTTCCTAGGTCTCCGCTCCTTTTTTCGTACCGTAGGAGTCGATGTTGTTGCAGAATTTGCTCACCAAGTTGACTGATCGTCCTAATTTCCTTGAAATACTGCGGTCTCATATCCTTGTAAGCCCGAATATGGCCTTTCTCAAAGTCGGATAGGTGCGTTATTCGTGGCAGAACAAGCGCGGTAAGTAGAGCAGTGGCAAATTGGTTTCACAAGTAACCAATGTCGGAATACATTAGAGAAGAGCCGAGTGTCCCTATCCTCTCGGAACGCGATCGTTTTGAAAAAAATCATAGAAAACTTCAATGCTGTTTCTTTCCAATCTTATATTTATACCCTGGTGTAATAATTCATTGTTGACTGAAATTTGGTCAGAAATCATTTGCCCATTATAGAGATGTTGAAGAAAAATAGGATGTCTACATACATTTGGCACAAACTGTATTGTGATTATTGAGCATAAATGCCATAAAGTGATATTTGCCGTTGATCAATCCCTTTTTGGGATGCGGCACGCATTCTACTTCCATTTGTTTCGTAGTGGCGTTTGAATGCGATGTGGCCTATACAATGACTTGCGGGGGCCAGCCGATGTACAAGTCAGTGTTTTTTATCCTCCCAGACAAGTCTGGTACCAATTAACCGACCCCGGGATGGAAGGCTTGGTTGGCCCGGGCGACTCACGACCCAGGATTTGATCCCCGGACCGCTCGCGTGGTAAGCGCGCCACTTGCCACTACACCACTTTATTGCCCATAGATAATATAATCCAATTGGCTCAATCATTGGGAAATATAAGTTTAAATCTCTCTCTCGAAAATGAAAGTGGAGATGAGAGCAGGACTGCAGGTGAAAAAAGCAAACTGCATTCAAGGACCTTTTCGTGAGATCGATCACGGCAAGAAGGAAAGCCACGAGATGCGAGAAAACGAGAAAAAGAGGGCGCCGTACGAGGGCGCAGATTCACGGTCTTTCTATAGCGCGCAGTGGAGCAGCCGGTCAAGTCCAAAGACAAGACTCCTGCGCCCTTGTCTCGAACTTTCCAGCTGCAAGTGGCAGCATGTAACCCTTGCGTACAGCTCAATTTTATTCACTGAAAAATTGTTGCTGTGTACCGGTCTCGGAGTGTGCCTTTGCCTCACCCGAAATCAGACAGTACCAAGGCCCTGTGTTGTTATGCAAACCAATTGGAAAACCGTTCCTCATCCTTGTGGTTCTATTTGTAACGAGCGAAAGCGAGAAGTTTGTTTGAGGGCGTTCCTCTAAAAGCAATTCGAATCTCTGAGATTCTGGTGAAATGCTGTGTTGTGAACACTGCCTCCGCTTGAATCCTGGGGTTTATATACCCCATTCATGGTGATATGAGATCACAGTGAGCGGCCAAAACACTCCCGCCCGAAAAAAAATGTTTCTTGATAATTTGACTTCTATATCTTCAGTAGTAGTTGGCTGATATACAAGACGTTCTTGGATCTTCTTTGTAGTGATGATTGTGGTTTATACGACGTTTCTTTTGAGGCTTCTTGTTATCATAGGATGCGTTCGTTGGGCTGTCTTCTTAGAAACTTGTTGCTTCTTGTTCTGTTCCGTTTTGGGATCTTGTTGCTTCATGTTCGACATAGTGTCTCTCAGCATTGTTCTTTCTTCTCCATCATTTTCTAGATCCATTTCGCAAGCTGGTATTTCTAATGGATAGAGGAGGTTGAAGGGGCGTGTTATTGTTTGTCCATCAGCTAGTTTGAGAGTGGCGCAATGATCGGACCTTTTGATTATTCTTGCAAGTTTCCACTGGCCCCGTTGTTTCATCGAGTCGTGTACTATGACGATCTGATTTTCTCCAGGTACCTCCTTTGATAGTGAGCGTGGTTGTCTATGTTCTTGTTGAAATCGTTCTCTCATACTTGTTAAATACTCTTCATGCCATTTTTTCCAAAACTTGTTGAGTAGTTCTAGCGTAGACTTCCATCGCATCTGGAGATCATCATCTCTTACTTCAGTCTTCCACTCCTCATCGGATTCGTCTTCTTCTTTTATTCTTGGGGATCCCAGAAGCGCGAATGGTCTGAGGAAGTCTATGGGTCGAAGGGGATAACCCGAGTCAATATCACTGTAAACGTACGTGAGTGGTCGGGTGTTGACAATTGCTTCGCACTCTTTGGCCATAGTGAGAAATTCGTCGAAGTCCAGTTTGCGATTTCGAATAGTTGCTTTGAGGGATTTCTTGAAAATTTTGACCATACTTTCGTATATGCCCCCTTGCCATGGAGCGAAGGCAGGGATGAATTTGAAATGAATATTATGCTGAGAGCAGTAGTCGACAAGGGCGTTGTTTTTGTTGATAGGAATGGTTTGAATTGTGTTGGCTACTGATGTGAAAGCCGAAGCATTATCTGAGAGGATCCAATGGGGGCATCCATGAGTTGATATAAATCTTCGAAGAATTTGAAGGAAACAATTTGCGCTGAGACTTTTTGCTGCGTCGACGTGGATAGCACGTGTGTTGATGCATGTGAAAAGAGCAATCCACACCTTTACTTCTTCTTCGTTGATTGTGGCTTTAAATGGGCCGGCATAGTCGATAGCACAGTTGTAAAACGGATAATGTGGTTGTTTCACTCTTTCTTGGGGGTGGTCTGGGAAGGGTGGTAGGCGGAACGGTGGTGCTTTTTCTCTTTTGCAATACATGCATAATTTGTTGATGATTCGCTTCACTTCGGCTCTTCCTTGAGGAATCCATACATGTTCTCGAAGAGTGGTAAGTGTCTGAGCGATTCCAGTGTGATGGTTTTCTTGATGTATATGAAGTATGTACAAGGATGTTATCCAGTTTCGGCGTGGGAGGATGATGGGATTGTTCGTGTCGAAAGGCAACGTTGAGTTCGAAGTTCTTCCTTTCGATCTCCATAGCTGTGTATTTTCTTCGAAATAGGCTCGAAGACTCTTCTTTTGGTCTTCTGTTATTGGACTTGTTGACTGCGCTTGTCGGAAAAGTATCAGACTCGCTTTTCCAATAAGGTCTGGACTGTTAAGTACTGTATTTCTCTTCTTTGCAATTTTCTGTTTGGTAATGAATACGAAGTATATTACGTTGACTGCAACTTGTAGGAGTTTTTTCCAGCTGCCGAATTTCGTAGTATTATCAATCAGTGTCCCAGTTTGGGTTTTTTCTTCATTCATATTGATCGTGATGGCGACTATTTCGTTCTGGCTAGTTGTTTCCTCACTTTTGTCTTCAGGCCAATGCTGATCGTTTTGCTTCAAGAAGGGTGGTCCGTTCCACCACAGCTCGTTGCCTAGAAGATCTTCAATAGATGAACCTCTGCTTCCCACATCAGCAGGGTTGAATGCAGAGGGGACGTGGCGTAGAATAGCTCTTGGAGCATTATTCTTGATACAGAGAACTCGATTTTGGATGAAAATTGGAAGCCTTGCATTGCTTTTGATCCATTGTAAAGCGACTTTGGAGTCAGACCAGAGGTACATCTTATCGTATTGAATTTCCATCTCTTTTGCGATGTGTTTCATCAACATAGATCCCAGAGAGATAGCACTTAGTTCGAGACGCGGGATTGTTACGGTGTTTTTCAGTGGAGGTAGTCGTGTTCGTCCCATTAATAGCTTGACTTCGATCTGCTGTGCTGTAACTGTTCGAATATAGGCAACGGCGCAGTATGCGGATTGTGATGCATCGGTGAAAACGTGAAGTTGGTGAGAAGAGGGTATTTTAGGGTTGATTATGATTCTTCGAGGGATTCTGAGCGAGGGAGTGGTCCAAGAGTCGAGGATATTTGTCCAAAGTGTTTGATAGGGAGTGGGTAGTATCTCGTCCCACTGAAAGGTTTCTTTCCATAGGCTTTGGAGGAAAATCTTCGCTTCTACGGTAACCGGAGCTATGAGTCCGAGCGGGTCAAAGATTGAAGCGACTTGTTTCAGTACATTTCGTTTGGTGGGAATCAATGACTTCTCGTATTTGGTGGGTAGTCGAAGAGTGAGTGTGTCGGATTCAACATTCCACTGAATACCGAGGATTTTCGCGGTTTCTTCTGCTGGCGCGTTCTCTTTCAGTGCGATATACGAGTTGGCTTCAGCATTTGAGGTGGTCCATTGTCGAACATTCATACCAGCAAGTTTGAATAAACTCTTGGTTTCGTTATATTTATCTATTGCTTGCTCTTTTGTATTTGCTGTCAAGAAAATGTTGTCCACATAACATGAAGTGAGTATCTCATGAGACAGTGTCGTCGCTGTTTTTGTAAGGTGAAGATGAATCGTAGCAGCCAGTAAGAAAGCGCTGCATATCAGTCCAAATGGAACTCGTTGAAATTGGAGTGTCATCAGGTTCTCTTTTGAGGGGGGTTGTCGATGGTCCTTGAGCCACAGGAACTTTGTGAAAGGTTGATCGCTTTCTTCTAATCCTATCATGTGATATGCTTTTTCTATATCTCCTATCAGTAGAATGGGTGCGAGGCGAATTCTAAGAAGTATTCCGCTCAAGTCTGGAATCAAGACTGGACCACGAAACAAACATTCGTTGAGACTTGGTTGGTTGCCGCTCTTTGCGCTTCCATTGTACACCAGTCGAATTTTTGTTGTCTTTGATCCGCTAATCACGGCGTGGTGTGGAAGATATGTTCCTTTTGTTTCTTCGACTGTATTCGAAACTTCGCGGATTATGCCTCGCTGTAGTTGTTCTTTGATGATGTTGTGATACTTCTCTAGATGAGAGGGATTTTTAGAGAGGGTTTTCCAGTTCGACTTCAAGCATGCTAGGCTGTGATTATAGTTTTCTGGTACTTTTGGCGGTCTACTTTTGAATGGAAGTCTTGTATAGTAGCGGCATTCGGCTTCATCGTAGCGTGTTGTGGTGTTGAAGAAATCGAGACATATATTATCGTCTTTGGAGCTTGCTTCGTTTGTTGTACCGAGAGATTCACAGGACCAGAATCTTTCTACCATTTCATCTAAACTCTGCTTGTTCAATGGGTGATCACTTTCATTTTTCACTGCCATGTTTACAGCACGAGTCGGTATTTTCCTTCCAGAGATAATCTTCCCTAATTTCGTGTGCAATAGGTAATGTCCACTCGGCAGATTTGAAGAATGGAAATCGGAGGAGAGGACCAACTGCCAAAAGTGATCCATTCCTATGAGAATTCCTGTCTCTCTGTGTCTGGCTGAATATCGAGAAACGTTGGGCAAGCTCAGTTGATAGAGACGGGAGGCTGGAGGGAAGGGGTAGAGGTTTCGTAAGGATAGGAAGGGATTGTACCTTCATAGGGTACAATGAGTCGTTTGGTAATAGTATGCAGATGTTATACTGCTTTGATGATACTGTTCTCGACTCCTCGTTTCCGAATGTGTAAAGTGTAATATCCTTTTCCGTGACTTGGTTTAGTTTGAGATTTTCTGCGACATCTGTCGTAATGTATGAATGTGTTGAACCACTGTCCAGAAAGGCCAGAGTTCTTGCTCTCTTGCTCCTGTCATCCGGATTGACTAATATGATCTCAGTGCACATTAGCAGAACTTCGTCGTTGTTCTTTTGCTCTTCATTGTTCTCTGTTTCGATTGTCGTTGAACTGGTTGCGGTGTAGCACAGACCACTTTTTTGATTTGGTTCTCCATCTTCTTCACTTTCATTTTTAGCGCTGTTTTCTGTCACATCCTCGGAAAAGTTTACTAGATTAGCTGGTGAACGAGCTTGCTTGAGTTTACCGCCGTCTAGAAACCGATTGGAATTACTTTGAATATCGTTTGTCCTTTTCGACCATTCGTTGGTTTGATTCTTTGGAAATGCAAAGTTGTTTTGGATGATTTTGTTGGTATCCCTTTCTGATAAGGTTTTGTTTTGTGGTGGTTTTGAATGATAGCACAGGGAGGGGTGATGGTGATAGTTGCAGATATTGCAGGGTGGTCGGTCACAGAATTTTGTTCTGTGATCCGGTCGTAGACATTTGAAACACAGATCATTCTGGTGAGTGCGGTCACGTCTTTCGTCCGGTGTATTGAAATAGCGACATTGGAATGCATTATGATTAGTTTCAAAGCAAAAGGGACAAGACTTCTGGCGTACATTCGAGAATGGTACAGGCTTCTTGAGCCGTTCTGCATCTCCCGTTGTTGAATTTCGAAGGTTGTAATTATTTGCACAATAAGAGTTGATGGAATTGCCGACCTGTCCTAAGGTGACTTCTTTTCTCACCACGTCCGAGAGGAGATCAATTAGTTGGTTTGGTGTGAGGCTCATCTGTCCTCCTGTTATGTCGTATATCTTGGACTGAACGAATCGTGGCAATTTATTATATAGTAGTGCCCCGAGCCCGTATTCCGGCGACCCTGGGGTGATGGAAGTGTATTGCCTAATAAGACGTAGCATTTTCAGATAAATTTCTTGAAGTCGTTTCCCTTCCTGATCACACTGTGGAAGATTTGCGAGTTCCGTGTAAATCAGGTGGCGCAGGGCTGAGGGGTTGTTGTACATTTGATGAAGAATGTCGACAGCCGTACGATAATCTTCGTCGGTTACGGGGATTCCTTCGATGGATTGTAACGCTTGCCCTCTCAGGCAACTTTTCAACAGAGAGAACTTTGTTGCATCCGAAAGATCTATCTTTGAATGGACCAGAGCGTTATACCTTGACCAGAACGTGGGGAAATCAAGAAGGTTGCCGGAAAAACTGGGCATGTCTAGCCTCGAAAGTAAGGCAGCGTCCAAAAAGTTCATCTGTAGAGTTCCTTGGATTCCTTTTTGTGAGCTAGCGGAGTCGAACATGCTACTATGATCGTAATGGTACTCACGTGTTTTGGAGGATAACTCCGCTTTCTGGATCGTAGGATACTGTGCTGAAGATCTGCATTCTGTCGTGTCTTCTAACTGCAGCTTCTTCTCGGGTGTCGTGGTCGCCATGTTGTGAACACTGCCTCCTCTTGAATCCTTTATTCATATGAAGGATGAACAATAACTGAACCTTACTCTATGAGTGGGGTTTATATACCCCATTCATGGTGATATGAGATCACAGTGAGCGGCCAAAACAGAAGTTAGGGCTTTGAAGACTGCATAGTCGCGTCCAGGAAAACGGCTCGAAAAAATCAAGGTGGAAAAAACGGAACAACGGGACTATTTTTTGAAAAAATGATCGCTGGAAAATTTTCAGGTGCTTGTTCGAAAGCTCTAATCTTCTAGTTTCTAACTAGCCTTAGACATTTGCAAAAAGTTGATTATGAAGAAAGTTATGAATGTTTGAATGTCAAAAACTCGCGTGTGCACAGAAAACGGAACAACGGGACGATTTTTTGAAATACTGAACATCCACAACATTTCAAATACTCCTCAGGAAGAAAACTATTTATATTTTCAAAATTTTGGTGTCCGATTTCATGAAACAGCTTCTGAAAGAAAATATAACCTTCTGAATGGAGGGGTTTGGATTGCAATGTAATTGCTACAAGGTTTAGTTTTTCAGATTATAAGGTAAGGAAAGTTGAGAGATCGAAAAAATCCTGGTGGGTTTCTGAAAGTAGAAATCTTTACGAATAAAATGATGTATTGGTTTACGCAAAAATTTGGAAATTCCTTCTATTTAATGAATAAAACTTCATTTGCCTCGATTCCTCCTCTGAGCGAGACAAAGCGCGCGGATTGACCACGGTCCACCACTTCTCCATGTTGGTGACTGCCATCATTGATGAGCATTGATGAGCATTAAATTATGTGAAAGACATGATAGTTAAAGGAGGATTGCACGGAAAGAACGAAGGTCGAAGAAGGGAGAAATCGCCTAGTGGGGAGAGCGGTGAATCTCTTGAGGGTGCGGACAGACACGCAATCGGCATCGAAAGATTTGACCTCGGCGATCTAGCATGGCTCAAAGTTGGCGGTTCGGCGATCTCCGCCCACCGATCATCTGATCACTCGCCGTAGTCAATACGTGGCGAGTGATTAGATAGCTGAGAGAGCGTAGTGTTGAAGAGGGCACAGCGATGAGAGTCGCATCAATGCTCAAATCAACGGGCAAGGAAGGGGTCCCATTTCTCGGGTTCTGGGCCGTTTCTCATGGTTTTCCTTCTTTCGTGTACCACTCACCATCCCTACCTAATTTGAAATGGGTTGCTTTTCCATCGTAAATTCGTCCTTTAAATGGGAGGTCGTAAAAATTTTAGAACTTGCGCAACGCAGGGTTGACCCTGCTCGTGGGACCACGCCTGTTTTGGCGCGCCCAACTCTCGCTCACAATTAGGCAAAATTGTCCTTTAAAGCAATTTTTCTGTAGAATTTTCGACTTTAACAGTATACCAGTTATAACTGCAGTTCTAGGCTTTCATACTGTAAATTATTTTCAAGAGAATTCCAAATTTGGACGGGAACTCGCGTTTCAAAGGGAAGGAGGGCAAAACCTCTAAAAGTTTAAGTGTCCAAGAGAATTTCCGGTACACTTCAAACCCCTTCCCATATCTGAGGGCTATGAGAAGACGAAGAAGTCCTGATTAGTAATTAATCTTCGGCCTAATAATTTAAAACCCCAATTAATATGTGGCGAGCTAAATGGCACATTCTAAAATTCTATATAAATTAGCTCTTAGTAAACATTTCTGTAAGTCGTGCTAGCCATAGATATTATGGAACTTGCTTATAATTATTGGGGTGTTACAAATGTTTTAAATGCACAAAGAAGGAAATTTTAAGGTGGCACCCACCATTGGGTGCCATTGTCCCACGCGACGAACATAGTGGCACCCACCGGTGGGTGCCATTGTCGTCAAAGGGTTATGCGATCAGGCGAGTACGCGATTAGTCGCTCACCGCTCAATGGGCGGAGCAAACAAATCGATACATATCCTTTTACTATCACGCCTAGTCGATACGCCTTCGCCTAGTCGAACGTATACTTTCCTCATGGATCACCGCCAATCGCCTTATCTTGTTTACGATCGCCAACCCTGAACACCGCCATGGAAGTGAGACGGGTGATACAATCCTCATTTTCCTCTGAATTCCTGCCCTGTCCTAGGCTCGGTACTTGAGAAAGGTCTCGTAACCGGCAGTAGTGCCATCCTACAACTCTGGAGAAATCTTCCTTATTGGTGCACGGGCACATGTTCGATTTTGGTAAGCTCTCTGCCGTACTCTTTAGTCGGATGCCAACCTCCACGTGCGACCTTCCACACGAAAGAATGTGCGCAGAATATATGGTGTGAGGGAGGAAGACGACTTGTGCAGCATCTCCACGCTGCGATAGGGCGCTCCACTAACAAAAGGGAAAGCGCTGCACCGGTGTCAACCGTCCGTTCGAGGGGGTTTGTGATTTTGGGAGGAGGGGCTCGCAAATGTGGTTGAGTGAGGTCGTTTCACGGGTTCTCATCTTGACCGATCACAGTAATTCCGAAGCGATTTGGCCGAAGGTTTATAAACAAGCCAAACGAGAGGCAGGCGTAAACTGAACAAATTAGTATGTTGCCTCATGAGCCACTGCATTTGCACCGTAGCCCCTCCCGCCTCCCCCACGCTCCTCCGATGCTGCTGGCCCGACGCTGGATGTCCGACTGGTTCCAGATCACATGCCTATACCAGCCAAACAGCCCCCACGGTGGAATAGGGCGATGCCCTGCGGGGCTCGGAAGAGGTGTTGTTCGGGAGCCTTCACAGCTGAGGTGATGTTTGCGGGGAGGGGGAGGAGGTCGCAATAAATCACTCTAGAAAAGTGGGGAACGCGACAAGTCGAACTTAGCTGGTTGGCGCACGCCACAAAACAAGCATTCCCGCATAAAACACAGTTCACGGCTCGCAATTCTTGCCGCCACAATCGCCCTAGTCACTAGTCATCCTAGGGCACTAGTCGAGCCCTCTCAAAACCGAGTCATAGAGCTACGAAGCAATCATCTGTCATCGACCCCGCAGGCTCACCCTAGCAGACTGCCTGTCGACCGCGCCGTTTCGAAGTGGTAATGGTTACGGTCCTTACCGTTACCCAACTCACTCACCGCGCTATCTAAACTCGAAAGTTGGAATCCTCATCCGATGATGACTACGCGTATATTGCTTATACCCCTTGGTAACACCATCAGGAGCGGGTGGCAGGGGGGCTGAGCTTTTGCGAATCATATCGAACGGTAATCGGGATGATGTGCCGCAACATACACGTGTATGCATGCTGTCCTACTCGCATCTAATCCGGTGGTTCTACAAAAACGCACTGCGTCGGGTTCAGATTGCCCCGCTTCCTTTAACATCCGTAACCACTCACACTTGAACTTCATCGCCGCACGGTACGATGCCTCTGGCAATGTATCGGCCCTTCGATCACAATGTGTAAGTGGAAATTTCAGTTGAATACACATCTCGGTTTACGTGATAGCTATGAAAAGATTGCAATCACTCCACATACCTGAGCGGGGTGCAAATTGAAAGTGTAGTGCAGTTCACGTCACGAATACACTTCACCGACCAACCATGCGATGCTTGAGATGATGGAGACGTCTTTTGATGACGACGAGGAGCTTCTCCTAATGCCAGCCTGGAAGCAATTTGATGGACAGGAGATATTCTATGTGGTAATACAACCATTGCTTACCAGTATCACTGAAATGGCCAATACAGTGGAGAGACCACAATAACATTGTGATTCGGCCACTTACACTAATTTGCCTTCTTCAAGAGTACAACAACCGTCTTGGAGAAATTGACTTATTTTAATGAATTGGCGATAAGGAATTCACGTCATTTCTCAGTTGCTTGCGAGTGCGTGTATGCTCACGATGTTCTCCATTAGTTGAGTTGGGTGAGCTTATCAGATCTTATCGCTCATCGCCTCATATTGATAATCCGACTAATGGTTTTGATTCGAGAAAAAGTGTTGTTTCTTTTGCTTTCGACCTTTGAACAATGTGAAAGGAGGAGGGGGATAAGAGAAGAGTCACCCCTTCCAGGTCTCAGGACTTCTGTCAACCGTGAGGCTTGGCGGTTCAGCGTTTTGTAGTGATGTCTGGGAGCTCTCACAAGTGCACACTATCACAGCATCTCCTCTTTCTTTATCTCCTTCAAAAGGCTTAGTCCCAATAAGACACAAAGTGTGTGCTTTTCCAGCTACGCTCTCACCCTTTGGTTGACAGAAGCCTTGTAACCCTTCTTTCCCTCTCATCCACGTTCACAACGGAACCAATTCCACCCTGCTGAATTCAAATCGAGTGATCCCAAAAGAAAATCATAGAGCTATAATCCACTGGAAACTTCCCAATAGCCATCTATACCGACGGCATCATAAGAATCTCCCACTGGAACACGGTGCAGTGTTCGAGGTCAACAAAGCCTCGACGGGCCATTTCTACCTTATGTGGACCTATACTCGAGATCCGTAAGTTGGGGTAGGCGTGTCACCGGAAGTGACGTGCACTTGATAGAACTATGTGGATAAGCTGCTTCCAACATACATCGCTGGATATCAGCAAAGCATGCTGGCAACAGCTTATCCACGCAACTTCTATCAAGTGCACGTCACTTCCGGTGACACGCCTACCCCAACTTTCGGATCTCGACTGTATATGGAGAGCCTTGAGATCAAGAAGATCAGAGTTACCCTGTCCTTAGGAAACTATCAATCAGTTGGGCGATTTAAGAAATTGTGTATTAGGTTGAGCAATAATTATCCGCCGTTTTTTTTTCAGGCTCATGGTTCTTTGATTTTTTGCTGATTATTTTCAAAGGTTATGATGTAGTCTGAAAGCGCTCAATCTCTTGTACATTTTGATGTACAACACTTGTGTATTTACTTCACTATGGAGCTTACACACTAGCAAAAAAGATTGCCCTGCTACATGAGTGCAAGTTGAGCTCGAAACCGAATGCTTCTGCATCTGCTCGTAGAATCAATGAAGCCTGGGATGAAGGCACGGTCCGTTGGAGAGCGATTGTTAACTACGGATTTATGGTAGTTTTTGTTTGGTTGTGTGTGAAATGTGAAATGAGTGAAATGAAAACGGCGGATAATTATTGCTCAACCCGATAGGTCACGCTTGAGCGATTACGGTAGGCCTTTTTGAGCCCAGTGGCGATGGTAGAGATTCCAGAATTGATGAGGGCACTGTTGGAACAGCAAGGCCTGCTTGTGCTCATGGGGAGACCATTGGAAAAGGGTGCGCCTGCTTCTGCTCATGGGTGTACTGTAGGAATATTTTACGGTAAAACTTTCATCAACGGCGTCGCCCTGTGCGACGAAAAATTTGGTGATGTGCGTCAGGGCAAAATTAATTTTTGGTACATTTGAGGAACCGCTTGGCAGCATAATAATTGTGCACGTCCCTTTCGGGTAGGCTCTTCAACCCTTTTTTTCTTCTCTCTTGGTCAGTGCTCAGTGATACTGGTAAGGAAAAGGTTGAGGTGAATGTCCCGTACTATGATTCTTTTCAGATTCACCCAAATCGTGCCGTCACTCGAGAAGTATTCGTTGATGGCGTCAAGCAGGGAACACGATACGCTGGCGAATTTGCAACCGTCGACTATGAGCCGTGGCTAGTCTTCGTCAACTATTTACCCTTTGAGGATACTGTATGTTCTATTGTACAAAATAACATTTTACAAGGCACCTTTGACTAACTACCATACCATAACTATACTTTGGTTCGTACTTGCATGCCAGTCTATCCTTTTGTCGGTCTGTTCACAACAGAACATTAAACCTCCGCGAGCTAGGACTAAGCCCATGAGAGGGGAGAACCTCCAGGTAGAAAGAAATTTGCAGACATTCTTCCGGATCGCTTCCCCTCCCTGTGCTT
>MU868716.1:61930-80089 GCA_036418205.1 Ostertagia ostertagi | reverse complement strand
CCCTCCCCCCCCCCCCGAGGCACACTGCGCCTTTTCCGCGCAAGATTCCTTTAAGAAGATGTTCACAACAGGACATTAAACCTCCGCGAGCTAGGACTAAGCCCATGAGAGGGGAAACCTCCAGGTAGAAAGGAATTTGTTGACATTCTTCCGGATCGCTTCCCCTCCCTCTGCTTCAGAGAACATGAAAATCGAGTTTCGAAGCTAGAGAAATAATTCAGCCTACTTCCACAACCCAGCTCTTCACATTTCGTTCTTTTCTTTAGAGTATGTTAGAAGGTCTGAGATGCACGCAACCTGCGCACCGTGGCCACAGTCCCCAAAGTGGATGTCTGCCGGATGATGTAAGCTGTATTCAGAATTGTTTAGTACGACACAGGATTCATTCAGAAATTTCAGTATTCTGGTGGATACTTGCGTAAAAATTGGGATACGTTGCACTCGAAGCTTACCGAATTGGCCGCAAAAATCGAGCAGAAATGATCGTTTTTTAGTCGTTGGATGTACCGTTTAGAATGAAGTGCAAAAAAAAAACAATCGTACTCACTCACCCGTAGCCAAATATACGGCAAATGGTCGTCCCATACTCGGCCGAAAAGCCATCGTCGCACACATTTCCCCAGGTGTTGTTCTTCGACACTCGCAGAACGTTGTTCACCAAATCGTAGTGCACGTCTCCTTGAAAAAAACAATACTGTAATTGAGCAACAGAGCGACCAAATAATTGATAATGAGACGGGCTCTCTGAAGGCCTCTTTCAGTTTTCATTCTATTTTCATGTTAAGATCATGTAAAATTGTGATGAAGTGGATGAAGCTGACCGATATATCAGGGTGTCCAGGTTTTCAAAACCTTTCGGGCACATAATTTAGTGTCAAATCAACGGGCCATTGTCTAGAAAGAGTAACAGCTAAAAAAGCTTTATATCGGGTTGGAGCATAATATCGTAGCGTTTTTCTTTTCGAGCTACAAATTCAGTGAATACAAGTATTACCCAGGAAATCACATATATCATTTGAAAGTACTTCTTCTGCTCTACAATACCTTGTTTGGCATTTTCTTCTATTGTAAGTGTACTCAGATATGGCGCTTAGAAGTTGGAGAATCAAGGTGGGCGAAAATCTATATAGAGAAAAAAGCTGCCAAAATAGGAGTTTTTCGGAATCCATCGTCATCATCGAACCTTACTCCAGTCGACCCTTAATTTCAAATCATATTCACGTCGTACAATTGAGAATAATGAGGATTCTAAAAACGGGCTCAGTACCCTTTTTTGATTTCTAAACCCGGTAATTTCTTGCGAAATGGAACCAAAGTCGTAAATAATGATGAGAAGAACATCACTGATCAGTTTTATGCTTGGCTTTGCTTTTGGGTTTTGCTTTAAACTTTTTGAATGCGAGCGCTACGATATTATGCTCCGACCCAATATATTCAATAGGAAAAACCTTTCAATTGACCAACCGCCTTTACGAAAAATCTCCATCTAAGGAGGGCTCCACAAGAAAGCCAAAGATCGAAAAAGGGTAACTTAGCCAGTGAAAACACCGGTGGACTCCATAAGGGTGCGGACTGACACGAAATTTGCAGCAAGGATTATGCCCTCAGCCGTCTAGCATTGCCGTCTACGCTGCGCTATCGGCCTGGCACGCCCACCAGCTGCCTAATCACTCGCCGGTCTCCGGCCGTTTAGCAGAGAAAGAGAGAAAGCGTTAGCGTTGAAGAGGGCAGCACCGATGAGAGTCGCATCAATGCGGAATCAACGGGCAAGGAAGGGGTCCATTTCTCGGGTTCTAGGCCGTTTTTCATGGTTTTTTTTCTTTCTTGCATCACTGACCATCTCTAACTTCATGTACAATGAGTTCCGAGTTCCCGTTCCGTAAAATCCCCTTTCAAGAGAATTTACGATCGTTTGAGCATGTAATCTCGTATGACGAGCTTCAAAAACATGTTTTCCTAGTTCAAATGGGCAGCTCGGTGGAGTTCTTGCATAACCCCCAATTCTACAATTAAAAACTACTTTTAATTGAATGTAACCACCATGGGCGACGACTATTTCTATCTCGCCACAAAGTTCTTTGCGCACTGCAAAGCAATCCGGGCGCAAATTTGTTTGCGTGCAAGCGCTGCAAGAAGACACTAAACCAAACTCCATTTCTAATCGGAAGCAAGCGAGAGCGCTGTAAAGTTGGATGCAGTAATATTCCTTCTTCCTTTCCTGGACAGTAGAAGTTAGTGAGCACAATTGTCACCCTACTCCACCATTAACTTCCAATGAAACTGATTAGATATTGGAAATAGAGATGGATGAGTCACTTATAAGATTTCTACCAGGTGCAGATTACACGTCAATTTAAATGGAAAGCTAGAGCTTGTTCTGCGCCACGCAGACCAAGACGAAACAACTTATCATTTTCTCTAGCTTAGGAATCCACAAGCAGCTTTTGTCTGTATGTGACTCCGGAAGAGATTACCTTCGCTGCAGTTGCGCATATAAAAATACAGGAACTGCTTCTGAAGCATCTCAACCACAGCAAGACTCTCTTGTTGGCTTCCACATGAGCAAAACCTACCCAAGCTCTACCTACGGGTTTGGTCACACTTTCCTGCTCTGTCGAAATGCTGGATTGAGATGGTCGCGAACAGCAAGGCACAAGCGGTCGTGGAGTTTAGACAATTGTTGGACAACACAATCGGAGACAACAAAATTGCCGTGCTACTTACTAGTTGAAAACCTCTTCCTATAAAATTGGCTGCCAGGTCTGACGGCAAGAATAGCGCCGACGTCTGAGCTATCGGTGAGTAGGCACGTCTGAAAAGTCATGAATATACAGGATGATGAAGCATTAATCGACTGTTGTTTATCAATTCATTTTTGAAACGAGCTGCGCATTTGACTGCCCTTTGAGAACAGTCACAGCATTCATAGTATGTAAAGTGTGTAACAACTAACAGAAGAGAGAACTTAAATGTAAAAAGATGTATCGGTGCTAAGCCCGGACTGTCAGTGCTTTACTAGAGCGCGAACAGTTTCGATTTTCACCTAATCTTATGGCTTCGTAACTAAGATACCTGTGTCCTGGGTTCGTAAGAGAAGGCCTCGCACAGCAATGAACTTTCCTTGCATCGTCTAGCGCACTGAAATTCCAAGAACTTTGTGCATTATCAGTATCAGACGGATTGCCCTGCTGAAGCTGAGGACTGCTCCTCCTAAAGTAGTCGCGCCGAGACTGCCGAGTGACTATTACTTTTGGAGGATGGGTAAAAATACCCTTCTGAGTAACAAGCCTAAATCACAATTTGTCCCTTTGAATTTTTTTGAGTTTTGACCACGAATCGTCGATGATTACGGTGATATAAATGTATTATAAAAGACGGTGATAGTATAAAGTCAAGGCTGTAACATCCAGAAGGCAGGAAGTACCAGAGTACTGCTTGGTAATTGCAGCGGCACCATGGCACAGTGAACCCATGGAGTACTTCAGATGATTCCTTTCTGTCATCGAGTGTATGCGCCTAAGGGCTCGAGCGTCTAGTTTAGCAGCGTTTTACATGCGTAGTGCACGCTCTCGGGAGAAACACTCACAAGGAAGGTCTTTCAGGAAATGCCCAGCTTTCTCAAAACGGTTTTTTGCATGATATAGGGGTACATATGCATGGAACACAGAACTGTAGTTCATTTTTCCTGAGCGGCCCTCTGAATACCAAAAAAGGGGTGATGAAGTGGTCCGTGGTTCGAATCCTCGCAGTGACAATTTTTTGCATTTTGTGTTGGCGTTTCAAAATTCGCGAAAAATAGCGTCAGCGGAAACAACTTATGTCATATCTATAATTAGGACCATCAGCAACCTTTATACGTAGACTTTGGCTAAAAACTGGTGAAAAAGTTAAGAACGGCAGTTCCTTGAGAATTTTTCTTCGCTCCTTTTTTGTTTTCAGAGGGTCTTCGAAAAAATGAAACACAGTTCTGTGTTCCATGCACGTACCTCTTATACCATGCAAAAATTGTTTCTTTTCTTCAAAAGCTTTGCAATTCCTGGAAGAACTCCCTGGTCCGGAAAAATAGTAGTTGTGGTGAAAACTGTGCCTATCAGGAAAAAGGAAGTCAGCCTGCGAACTGTTCCATTCAAGATGTCCAGTATCGTGGGTTTTACCGCGGTCGACATCATGTTGCCTCAACACTGATTTGGACGTTAGCCTTATGAGCGGTTGCTAACCCTACCTCTCTTCTCCCTTCCCCACTCCTCCTTCTCTCCAGTTGCTAAGGCACCACTACGTGGAATGACTGAGAGTGTGCTCGACCAGTGCTTATAGCAGCGGGTGTTATCACAGACACTAAATCATCATGGCAAGCGTTGACCTCTCTAGTTCTGATAGCGAATGTCTCTATTAGACCTTTATCTTGCTAATATATGTACCGACCGACACATTCACACACATACAGTCGATATCCAAGAGTTGGGGTAGGAGGGTCACCGGAAGTGACGTGCACTTGATAGAAGTTGCGTGGATAAGCTGTTGCCAGCATGCTTTGCTGATATCCAGCGATGTATGTTGGAAGCAGCTTATCCACATAGCTTCTATCAAGTGCGGCGATGGCCACGTCGTTTCCGGTGACACGCCCACCCCAACTCTCGGATATCGACGTATACTTACTGACATAGACACCGGCATCCCGACAAACCGACACACCAAGGTGTTTGCTCACATTGTAGAGTGATTTCTCAGCAGTACTTCAATTAAAAAAGAGGCCGCGACAGTCTCGTTTCGGAAGTATTTTGGGACCTAGTTTCTCACCAGCAAAGTATGAGCAAAGGTATAAGACGTAAGCAAACCAGCCCTTTTGGCGCTTCGGCTGGGACCGTATGCTGAATGTTGGGGAGGGGATGGAGTCCCCGACGGTGGACGGACCACTTCAACTCGGTCCTTAGAACCGCCACAATTTGGTGCTTACCTCAGAACTAAGCCTTAAAGAGAGGACGGGTCCGTCCCCTCTCCAAGGCTTAGTCCTGGGGTGAGCAAACCAGCCCTTCTGGCGGAGCTGCTGGACCAGCTGCACCACTTGCGTCAGTACTCTCCTATCGTACCAACCGAGTTGAAGTAAACCGTCGACCGTTGGGGACCCCATCCCCTCCCCAACATTCAGCATACGGTCCCAGCCGAAACGCCAAAAGGGCTGGTTTGCTTACCTCGAGGTATAAGCCACTGAATGGGATTAGCTCTTGTTCAAGATCTAGATGTGCGAGAAAGTACCTTAACCCCAAAAGGGCAAGCCCATGGATAACTTTACACTTTTGGAAAACCCTAAGGCTGAGGGCGACCATGGTAGAATGGCGAAAAGATCAGGCACTACTCGAACATGGCCCAGTTGCTAGTTTTATCAACTATAAAGCTCGTAGGATACTATGATTGGCAGAGGAGGTTGTCATTGTCATTGGCCATACTTCTTTCCTATAAGGTAAAACTCTTTAGATCATCAGTCAGATAAAACAGATATCCGCTCAAAACACAGAATTTGCCTGATTTCCAGAGCCTAATCGAAATTCAGGCGAATCTCAAAAATAAATTATGTTGATTTCATGAACGATATCCCACATGCAGTAGTGAAGAAAGCGAGACTCATTAAGTTAGGATAGGCTGTTAGGACAACTGCTTGCACCATGGTTATCCATATTCAGCTAACGAATGAAAATGCTAGTGCAGTGAAGTAATATCGGAAATGCTCCACCGAACCCACACGCCTAGCAACTGATTGTCCCTAATCACAAGTAAAGAGGCTTTCGAAAGTCTCCGCAAAATTGAGCATTGCCGTATTTTACTTTATATTTTACTGCACTTGCATGACTTATGGTTACAGCGTTAAGCGTCTGATAACAACGGTTTTACTTGATATGAACATAGAAGGACTTGTCGGAAGGTTGTTGAATGGTACCGTACGTCTCGTTCGTCTTCTAATTTTCGAAGAGTAAATGGCTTACTTACACAATTACTTGCAGAAGCTGAGAGGCTCGTCACATATAAACAAAACTGCGCCTGCACTTGTGCAAAGTTAGCGGTGTCAAATAAGTAATCTACCTAAACCGAGATATGTACGTTACACGTGCATGAATTAATTGAGTATAGCCTTTGTGACAACGTAAAGGACAAACACATTCAGAAGTACAACTCAGGATGAACAGAGGTGAGAAAGTTTTTGGTGGGGTTGATGTAACTGTTCATGAAAATCGCAAGAGCCCTTGCGATTTTCATGAACAGTTACATCAACCCCACCAAAAACTTTCTCACCTCTGTTCTGCGCCTCTCTTGGGCTTTATGCGCGCAGCAAGTGCACTAACAAGGGAGGTCTTTCAGGGCAAGGTGCGCTTTTTGGAAACGGTTTAGTACATGTTGTAGGGACGCATGTATGGACCACAAAACCATGTTTCGTTTTCGCTGAACGGTTTTAGTAGTACCAAAAAAGTGGTGAATAATACTCTTGATGGTTCAATCCCCCGCGGCGACTAAATTTTGCAATCAAGGTTGGCGGCCACTTGTTGGCTTCAAAATGGTCCTGACGATGAATTTGACATCTGATTTTGATATTTAGCGCGATTTGGCACCAAACCGTAGGCGCCAACCCAAATGCAAAATTTAGTCGCCACGGGGGATCGAACCCTTAACAGTACCTTATGCTTCTTTTTTGGTACTGCTATAACCGTTCAGCGAAAATGAAACATGGTTTTGCGTTCCCTACATGCGTCCCTACAATATGCACAAAACCGTTTTGAAAAAGCGCACCTTGCCCTGAAAGACCTCCCTTGTAAGGCCTTGCGGAGGTCGCTTTGACCGTTTCCGTCGCTGCTCGTCAGCAGCATGCTGACGTCACCGCCCTTTCAATCGTTTTGCTCCCTTGCCTATCCTCTCTCCTTCCTACTCAGTCTCTCACGGTTTCATCGTTAGTACAAGAGCGTTAAAGTTTTTAACTTGAGTGTTTTCGGAGGATTCTTTTCCTTTTTTACTGCCAATATTCTTCGCACTAATGCTTCCATCTTCAGTCTGAGAACCACACCAATTTGATACTGGGTGGTGCCTTCGATGAATAATGACGTTAGAAGGTTACGTTCAAAGCACAATTGCTATGCAGTGCCAACGATGTGCTCAGAAAACGTTGTAATGATCGGTGAGATGGAATATTGCTGTGAAGGTACAACATTTATCAAAACGTTAGGAATAATGAGCTCACCCCTTGTGCATGCGGAATGTACGTCCAAATTTCGGTGATTTTATCGGCCAGCTTCAACGTGCCAATCAATTCGAAATAGCTCAGAAAATCTTCTGGAATGGAAGATTCATCAACAATAAAAAAAAGTAGTTGCGTGGTCTCGCTTATGAGGTTTTCGAATTTAATGACGGATTGAACATGCGAATTTAGTGCGCGTCATTTTCTTATGGCACTTTCTTATGTTTCGTTTTCTAAGTTGGTTGAAAGCTTCACGAATGAATAGGACAACCACGGCGCCCGGATGTCTAAAAACACGAAAAACACTATGATTTTGATCAGATTGGTCCCTCGACAACCGCTGGACCTCCCTTTCCTGCGAAAGCTTTACGCCTTCGCCTGTGCTCCCTTTCCCATAAGACACGCATACATAAATACATACAAACTGGCACACCAAGTTAACGTTCATATAATAGAAGGATTGACGCATGCAACGGGCTAAAGGCACAACCCAGGCAGAGGTCGTGTGAACGCTTCCCTTCGGTCTGTAGTATAGACCCCTAGAGGACAATCACAAATGTGGCGTTCCGTGCACGGAAACCAACCGACAAGAGCGCTTGGGCCTTGCAAAGTAAGCTGCTGAAGCTGCAGATTTTTTTCTCTTATCAGGCTGTTGTCTGGCGCTCTCTCATCTGTAGCGCTCTCTCGCCTCATTCTCCTCCCCGCGCTTAGCCTCTCTCTTTTCCTTTTTTCTTTACAGCCGGCCAATTTCGCTCCAGTACTCGCATTCGTTTGCAAAAGCCACATTAATATGTTTTTGCGCATGCCTTTAAAGGAGGAATTTCACGATTAGAATGAAGGTCGAAGAAAGGGAAACTGACCTAGTTGAGGGACCCACGGACCTCCTGAGGGTGCGAACTGACGCGCAATTCGCATGGAAAAATTTGACCTCGGCGACCTATCATGCCTCAAAGCTGGCGGGTCCGGCGATCTCCGCCCACCGATCATCTGATCACTCGCCGTAGTTCAATACGTGGCGAGTGATTAGATAGCTGAGAGAGCGTAGTGTTGAAGAGGGCACAGCGATGAGAGTCGCATCAATGCTCAAATCAACGGGCAAGGAAGGGGTCCCATTTCTCGGGTTCTGGGCCGTTTCTCATGGTTCTTCCTTCTTTCGTGTACCACTCACCATCCCTAGGTTAATTTGAAATGGGTTGCTTTTTCATCGTGAATTCGTCCTTTAAGCCAATTCGGAAATCTAGTTCACCAAGAAGTTTAAAAGAAAGTGCACCGCATCAGAATCCCTTCTATGTCAACTTCTTTTTTTTCGTGAATTATCATTTCACCTCCAACGCTGGCTACCATAACCACATACGGTGAGCACACAGAAATCCTCTTCCTCTCATAGGTGTACCTAATTTGGGCAAAATCCTACGCTCATATGTGCTTATTGTATTAGTACGAGTAATTCATTACGAGTCAGCATTAACGCTTTTCATCAAATGGCCTAAAAAGAGGGTATTTAAGATTTGAAATTGATTTCCGGTGCTTCTGATAGAGAAATAGATTACGATATCTGAGAAGATCTCGGCTTTTCAAACACTGAAAGCACCATGCAATTTTAAAAGAAAAAAGAATGATGCGCATTTCTGATCTAACAGGTGACCACACCTGAGCTAAAGCAGAACTGCACACAATGATGTTCTTATAAACACTTCCTTACTTTATAGGCTGACTCATTCATCAAGAGTTCGATTAATTTTTGTGATGCGAAAAAATAGCCCAGATAGTTTCTACTAAAAAAGTTTGATTGGGAAGGTTTACGCCAAAGCAGGTGTTAGACGATGCATATCGAGCTTGAATTGGTAGTTCAAAAGCTAGCTGCAAAAGCAACGTTTCCTATGGGCATGCTGTGACCTTGAGACCTTGGTGGTAGAAGCTTGGTGGTGTGGACAACACTTCGCCTGAGTAATAATAAGTATCTCAAGCTGATGTCCAACATGAAACGACTGCTGAAGAGGGAGTCAGCCCTGAGAAGTTACAAATAATATTAAGACTGCATCAAATTTAGACCCTGCACCATTCTCGAAAAATAGGCAGTAAAGTAGTTCCCACAAAAATCGGAACCAAATATCTTTCCTCACATTTTCAGACACTCGAACGATGACTGTTGAGTCAATTCACGTAAATCCCATGCAAGCCCGACAACTGAGAAATCATGAATCAACAATTAAGGCTCGGTGAGCATATAAGGATAAAAGGATAAAGCATTTGCCGTTGATCAATCCCTTTTTGGGATGCGGCACGCATTCTACTTCCATTTGTACATTCGTAGTGGCGTTTGAATGCGATGTGGCCTATACAATGACTTGCGGGGGCCAGCCGATGTACAAGTCAGTGTTTTTATCCTCCCAGACAAGTCTGGTACCAATTAACCGACCCCGGAGGGATGGAAGGCTTGGTTGGACGACCCAGGATTTGATCCCCGGACCGCTCGCGTGGTAAGCGTGCCACTTGCCACTACACCACTTCCGCCCGATGAGCAGATACATAACATTATTTGTACATCTCTGTGGACTTTGCAGGTTTTTCCATACAACAAAGAGCAAGAAACTATCGTGACCATACTAAGGAACACGGACGCATAAATGTACTCATGCACCACATACGGGGTTGATTAATCTTACAGAATGGATATCAATTTCTCGATTCACACATTTAAAGAGAACGCCACTTTTTAACTACTAGCTGCTGGCTATAGCGAAAATGTGCAGCATGAAAACAAGCATTCGCCTGACCGCAATCCACTTCGTCACTGGCATCGTCACAGTCAGGTTCATAGTCGCAACGAAAATCATTCGCCAAACATCTGCCTGAGTCATGGCAGGGAAAGAACCCAGCACCACACTCCGGTGAGGCTGAAAATTCGTTTAAATGCTATAAACATCATACAAGTCACAAAGAGTGATTGAAGCAACGGATCGGGATTAAGCGAGCAAAAGTGAGAAGTGATGGTCAAAGTCAAGAATGACGGAGGGGTCCGAGCCTTCCCTATCGATGGTGAAGCTTCCCCCCATTCAAGATAGCAGGGGGACAATGTTGTGTAGCAATCGCGAGCGCATCGCACTACATTATCGAGTGCATTTTTCACTCTAAAACCAAAGAAATTCAAAGACATACATAAATCGGCTTTGAGTTCAAAATTCCCAGGCGAGTCCGGACACTGGGGAATTTCGCATGCTTGACGCACCGTCGGCGAAACGAAGCAAGTGGGAGTCCTGAAAACCCTGATTTTAATCAACGATAAGAAAACATATGCTATCCCAGTACACTTCAGTGCTCCGTATTGTGAACTTACTCTTCTTCATTAATTATTCGACAGAAGTTGTGGTCCCAACCAGTTTGTCCAACTGTAACTAGGTCATAGAAAAGTACAGCGGGATCGTTCCACTTCATACATGGGAAGCCTGTAATGTTCAATATCATCGTTTAGCACAAATCTATCGTGCCTTCATTTGAAATATGACACAAGAGGACGGGCTCGTAGACAGTAGTAAAGGTAGGAATTTCTTATACCTCTGGACATGGAGCTGTCACGGGCCATCTCGATCCTTGCGAATTTTAATTCAGAGTTGAGGTTTTTTGATAGGAACGCATGATATAATCAAAGGTCACTGGCAATCTAGGTGAAGCTGAGGTGAGGCCCCCATCGTTTTTTCCAGATAATCACAACATTTGCGACAATGTGCTTGTCTGGCTGATAAAGAAGTCTTGATCGCAATTCCACCCTCACTTCAAACACTCGCATTTTTGTTACAGTCGGATCTCAATCTTTCTTGTATTCAGCATTATGGTCTTTATTATGTGCTCAACGAAGAGGCAGATTTTCAGCTTCCAGAGCCCGGAACTGTGGTGGTTGTGAATCAAAGAAACCGAAAATCTCATTCCTAAACTCCGAGTGATCATTGAATTTTTCCTCGTGTGGATTATGTTCAAGCGCACCATTCAGAGAGCAGTATGGATGGGCTAGATCTAACAAATTGCTGGATAGAGTAGCGTCTCCCATCAGTGTTCGATAACACTGTGACGGGAGCGCTGAAACACGTGATCATTCGTCGCCGTGGAGAAACAACTTTTTCAGTTTTGGATATCCCGTCGGTGAGCACCGCCCAGCTTCTGTAGTTAAGTAGCGTGTGCCCGAACGGTCATGGTGAATCCGGCAGGAAGCAGAGCAGTACAAAATAGAACATTCCTCGGAGTTCCCACCAACATCAGAGCAAACTCTCGCATTGGTCACCCTTCAGCGGTTTTGAGGCGGTTTTCCGAGGGACTGCTAGTGGTGACACGGCGTATGGTGGGCATAATGAAAAACCAGCTACCATCCCAGTAACGACGTATTGAGAAGCCCTCCCCGTGAAGGCGCAGAAGCAAGGTGCATGTACTGGTCATTGGCGCTTCATCAGTGTCACAAATCTGGTGTGATTCCTGACTCTACCTTACGGTAGCCTGAATACTACGATGTTTGGAGACAGCTTCCTGGCAACGCCCAAGCGTTGTTGATATCGCGGGTATCGGCACTAGTCCTCATTTACTGGCCATTGAAGTCTTACTCTCCACAGCAGTCGGACAGCCAGAAAGAAGTCACCTCTTAAACAAATTTCTTCATAAAGAGAGCGCTAATATCAATCGTGAGCGTTGAGCTGGGATGTATTGGGCTTTCGTTGAATGCAGCGTAGATTCAGACGACTTGGTTGTCAAAATATTGAAAATATTTTAGGAACTCATAAAAAACAAGAGTTCGAAGATGGTCTTAGTCAACTGAAGTCATTGTTGCTTCACACGTATAGATGCGAGTTTACGAACTGCCAAAGTGAAGCTTTGAAAACTCTCCACCACCCTCACTACGAAATCCTTCCTACTGATCTCTGTGAATCTAGAAAAGAGTGAAATTTGCGATCAGGACTTTTTCCTCAACCTAATATGTGCACACCGGCAGAACGACGCTTCTGATAATTACACAAAGAAGAATAGTTGAACGTGTTCTTTTTTTTCGTAAAAAAAGCTCATTTTCTTCAAACATCACGATAAAAAATTCTCAGCCAGTCCTTGGATGGTCGTGAACAAATTGTTTTCTCATCACCTACCGCTTTGACTATTGTTCATCTTTCCGTTGTATTCGCTGTGATAGACACATTCTCTTGCCACTTCACACAGAGCCGTACCAGGAGAGTCGCAGTCAACCGCTTGAAACGCACCATTTCTAATGGCCAAACACCTCCCCTCACCGATGACGTCAAACTGTAATCAATGCTTCAACAATTACAAGGAGCATATGGAAGTAGAATTACTGGGAGCTTTTTCTCTTCCCCAGCAGACGTACTCCCCTTCAAAAAACGAGAAGAGCGTCGGGTGCAGACCATACACCACAAGTGACGACGGCCTTCACAAAATGTAAATGTTTTCTGCCAATGAAATGATTAGCCTGTTGCAGTTGTATTCTATCAGTTGTCACTAATTACAACTATCATTTACCAAAAATCAGCTATCACTATGAACTACTAACCAGATTTACTTGGAGGCCGTCGTCACTTGTGGTGTATGGTCTGCACCCGACGCTCTTCTCGTTTCTCGAAAGGGAAGGTACACATTGCGGACCACCTGTTGAACGAGGTGGTCCCTGAACCTTTTTATGTTGTTTGAAAACAACTCATTGTTAGTCTACCAACAATTTTACCAGTGATAACACTTGTATACTCCATATTTCAAAGTCAGATTGGGCGTATCTGTGGGTTTGACGTGGGGCCGCCGCACTTGATGGAAGTTGCGCGGAAGCTGCTTCCAGCATGCTTTGCTGATATCCAACGGAGTATGTTAGAAACAGCCTATCCACACGGCTTTTATCAAGTGCGGAAAAGGCCACGTCAAATCCATAGCCACGCCTAATCTGACTTCGAGATATCGACTGTATGTTTTCCGATTCTAAATATGAGTAAGTACAGTTCGAAAAACATTGAAAAAAGCCCAATAAATGAAATTCAATCCACAGTAGTGCACGATTTTACACAAAATGCTAATCGCGGTACGTATTGTGCTAATCAATTGTTATTCAGAAGCCCTAAATAATTTACCTCCTGCGCTCTTAGTAGTCTACTTTAGTACGAGTTCTTACTTGTCATAAAGCTCCAAACTTAACAACATCTGACGACTCTGCTAGGTGCATGAACTAAGAAAGCTTTACCTGTATACAAGTCAAAGCTAGGGCCAATTTATGGCGCACCCCTGAAGACTTAGCCTGCCTTATAAGCTTACGATAAGAAGAGATTCCTCAGAGGCGCTATGAATACCTAAACCTTCCTTTACATAAAAACATAGAAAACCGACTTCGATTGGATTTCCATCATCCCATAGCCACTGGGATCCTTTTCTATAACCAGAAGTGAAGTACGTCCTACTCTTATCTGAAATTTTGAAGCATTAAATTGATATGTGAAATATTCCACACATCTTGGGTTTTATACTCATACAGCATTTTTTTCAATGGTCAGCTATTAGCGAACGACTTTTCTCGAAATAACATTTCTACGTGGCTCTGTAGAAACAGGTGCCCTCGCTGCGTACACAAAGGGTCAAATAGCGCCCATGTTGAACAAGCCTTTAGTCGCTTTAGGATCGATGGCTGATTTGAAGTACATTCCTCTGAAATGATGAACACCCGTGCAGACATGGCATGCGTTACCCCTACAAACAGTTTTGAAGGGAATGTTAGGTGATTCCTCTGCTACGATCGCAAACATTGTGAGTCCAAAACCATTAAGAGACTGTGAGTCATACTTCTAGATATTTGCCTCGCACACGCTCTGGTACCGTTTTGTGGAAGCAGTTTTCGGGCTTAATTCCCTAAGCAAACACAACGTACCAAAACTTTCGACCGCCAATTGCATTAGTGCAGTGCGATCTGATTCGCGAGGAAGTGAGAGTACTTGGAAAAAGCAAGCCTCCTGAAAAGCAAACAGTTTGAACTTCCCAAAAAAAAACGCGTGTTCAAAACGGCTAACAATTAACTATTGTAGAAATCAGAAATCTGAATAATTGAATAAGGATTTTATGTCAACGACTGAGAAGAGAAGGCAATTCAATCAGCTTCCAGTATCACCTTTGCATCGGAAAATGACTCGAACGTAACGGTGTCCGTTTGAACACATTGCCTTCCTGATGGTATCGAATCAGAAGGGCAGACTAAAATGAAACAGATTATTTTTGAGCTAAAAGCAGGGTTGATAGGTATGATATTCCTACAGTCCATAGTGCATTTGACAGCTATTCCTGTTTTGCAGCGTGTGGTGAGAATGGGAGTGCAGTTACCCTCGTTGAGACATACGATTGAATAGCTGCTTCTTTTGCGTAGTGCGGTTGGTTTGTACGACGCCAAATAGCTGAAAACGCTTCGATTTTCTTAGCTCTTTTCAACATTACTCCGAGAAAAAATGTAAATAAGTACACCTTCAGTGTATACTACAAGTTCAGCATGTTTTTTACTTCCAACTACAGCTTGTAGCGGAAGTTTGCTATGTAAAAGTTATCATATCATGAGAGCAAAGCCCTGGCGATGCTGGCGTTCAAGCAAAGCAAAAAAGCAATTCGTTTTGGGGGGGGGGGAGGGAATGGAACCCGAACGTTTAGCTTTTCGTATAGTTGCAGCATCTTCACTATTTTCATGAGTCCTGCGACGTATATTCTTATAAAGTTTTTATCTGCTCCTTAAGGTACACCTCCCTCCCCGATAATTTCAGATGGCAATCCTTGGGTAGGATAGAGCTGTTCACTGAAGTTGCTGATGGCCTACTATTATGACTCAAAAGTGCACGACAAAGGCACTAAGCTTTTCCGAGACCGTTTCGACCGCTTCCATTTTTCCTTATTCGCAACATGCGGGAACCTATGCCCTCCTATCCGTTGTGCTCTTTCGCAAATCCCCTCTACTCTGCTCCCATTGCCTCATTGGAAATGAATAAAACCGCAATTTCAGTGCTTTGTTTTCCTTTTTTCCTCACTACATACTTGCCCACTTGAGCAGCTCGGCTTTCATTTTACAGTGCATGAATAACACCGTTTGATCGTGGGATGCGCCCATGGTTGTACACTTCCGTTCTATCGCATTACATAGCATTGGTAGAACCTCGTGTTCCCTTAAACTACACAACAACTTGCATCGAAAGTTTCATGTGGGTATGTTGACGGCTATACCACGACGAGGGCCTTGCTAGCCGTGGCTTATGGAAGCAACACATGAATTGTGTTCATTGTATTGATGTCGGTTATTCATTCTGAAGCGAGACCATGAGATAATGTTGGCTGTAGGAAATCAAACTGTTTGAGAAAGAGAGTAAAGCAGCCACATAAAGTTGGAAAAACGGTACAGAAGACAGAGTTCGGCTTAAAAACTAAAGGCGAAAATTGAGAAGAAAGTCAGACACCGGCAATCGCAATTGAAAAATAGCTGTAGAGAAACAAGAGCAAGAAGAATCAAACACTACCCACTGACTAATCGGGCGAAATGCTTAAAATGCGAAATGGTACGGGTGGAGCGTAAGCTGAGAGTCAAAGAGACCCGAAAGCTCGAGCGTGCCTCAGCCCGTCCTTCCTGCTTCCTAGCCGCTTCCTGCTCTGCCTCAACACAGGGTCAACCCTGCGTTGCGCAAATTCCAAAATTTTTACGACCCCCTTCCTTTTCGGGGGGTATCGGTACGACCCCCCATATTAACTATCATGTCTTTCACATAATTTAATCTCAATGCTCATCAATGATGGCAGTCACCAACATGGAGAAGTGGTGGACCGTGGTCAATCCGCGCGCTCTGTCTCGCTCAGAGGAGGAATCGAGGCAAATGAAGTTTTATTCATTAAATAGAAGGAATTTCCAAATTTTTGCGTAAACCAATACATCATTTTAATCGTAAAGATTTCTACTTTCAGAAACCCACCAGGATTTTTTCGATCTCTCAACTTTCCTTACCTTATAATCTGAAAAACTAAACCTTGTAGCAATTACGTTGCAATCCAAACCCCTCCATTCAGAAGGTTATATTTTCTTTCAGAAGCGGTCTCATGAAATCGGACACCAAAATTTTAAAAATATAAATAGTTTTCTTCCTGAGGAGTATTTGAAATGTTGTGGATGTTCAATATTTCAAAAAATCGTCCCGTTGTTCCGTTTTCTGTGCACACGCGAGTTTTTGACATTCAAACATTCATAACTTTCTTCATAATCAACATTTTGCAGATGTCTAAGGCTAATTAGAAACTAGAGGATTAGAGCTTTCGAATAAGTGCTAAAACTTCTTGAAATAATCACTCGCTCAAAAAATAGTCCCGTTGTTCCGTCAATTCCACCTTGATTTTTTTCAAGCCTTTTTCCTGGACCGCGACTATGCAGTCTTTAAAGGCCCATAACTTCCTTTGAAATTAATGTGATGAGAAGCGGTAAAGATTGTTGGAATCCACTCGAAGAGTACTTCATAACAACTGTGAAATTTCCCTGAAATTCCTTCTTCTGCCTCAATTTTCCTACGGCGTCTCTAGAACTCAATTCAGCAAATTCGCTACACTTTGTTTCGCTTAGATTTTATTTGAAAGCATCAAAACTCTCTTCAGAAAGTTTGTCTGCTTACGGCCGCTGACAGAGGAGGTTTTTATGGAAAACGCCTGCTCGGGTATACGCCGTGCACCTATCTGTGGGCAGAATTCGCACTCGCATTTGAAAGTCTTCTGTTTTCCTGAAGAAGGTGTTAGTATCCTGATTGAGTTGTATTGTGCTGTTATATGGCACTCTTGTTTCACTTTCCCATGAACTGCTCTACACTTTGTTCTCCTCGGGATTTCAGGAATGTTTCATCATCGAAGACAGACCATGTTTTTGCACTACACTGTAACAAAGTTTTTGGCTATTGTCTATTGTACTCTTGCGCCGTCCGGATAGCGTCGATTAAGGATAATAAGCTGATGGTGAGACTTATAGTGCTCTGCATGCTTTAATGCTCCCATGGAGCTCATGTCTGTGTGACTCTCCGACAGCGTGCAGAGCTCCTGGAGAACATTAGAGGCTGAAAGTGCACTCCCGGACACTGCACTTTTCAAGCCGTCTTGCAGCCCGTCTGTGGATACGACCCCCTCCCTTTTCGGTCGGCTGAATACGACCCCCTCGTTGTTCTTTGCGCAACGCAGGGTTGACCCTGCTCAACACTCCAGCGTCAACTATGAATTCATACCAACGATAGAGAGCACAACGGATGAAAGCGTCCATGGCCAGGTTGAAAGCTCGTGTTAACACAGGAAATTGCGTTCTTGTCATACTTTCGACCTTCCAGTTTTGTAACATAAGTTTAACTTTAACTGCTTTTAACAGACTCCCATTAAAAAATGTTTTCGCGAAATTCTCAGTGAAGAAGGACTTATGACAGTAACAAACAGACACAGTATATGTAGCACGACTCAAACCATCCATTCTTGTTCACAACAGCAACGCAACAATCATCGTGACATGTAACACAGCCATGAACGACAATAGATTACGAAGACAAAGCAAAACCAACAGATTAGCGAATGAAAACCGGAGAAAAGTAGCTTCGAAGGGTGCGTATACACAGTTCGGTGCTGGGGCAGTAAGCCGCCCCAGAAAATGACAAGTAGATTAACACACTGACGACAATGAGACGCGGTTGCGCGTCTCAATTTCACCCGATTCTGGCTAGTTTTTTTTCGATTTATTTGGCATTTTTCATATTTCAGAACAGTGTGCATGCATTATCTCATCCGAAAAACTGTGCATCAATCACCAGTAGTGAATTATTGAAAAAGTTTTGATGATTGTGAAAAAATAAACAAAAAGGTGCCGAGGTACACGCACAAGGGGCTGTCGTCAATGTGTTAAAGAAGCGCAGAGAAGGTAAAGGGTACATAGCCTA
>MU868716.1:46524-61830 GCA_036418205.1 Ostertagia ostertagi | reverse complement strand
CATGGCCAGGTTGAAAGCTCGTGTTAACACAGGAAATTGCGTTCTTGTCATACTTTCGACCTTCCAGTTTTGTAACATAAGTTTAACTTTAACTGCTTTTAACAGACTCCCATTAAAAAATGTTTTCGCGAAATTCTCAGTGAAGAAGGACTTATGACAGTAACAAACAGACACAGTATATGTAGCACGACTCAAACCATCCATTCTTGTTCACAACAGCAACGCAACAATCATCGTGACATGTAACACAGCCATGAACGACAATAGATTACGAAGACAAAGCAAAACCAACAGATTAGCGAATGAAAACCGGAGAAAAGTAGCTTCGAAGGGTGCGTATACACAGTTCGGTGCTGGGGCAGTAAGCCGCCCCAGAAAATGACAAGTAGATTAATACACTGACGACAATGAAACGCGGTTGCGCGTCTCAATTTCACCCGATTCTGGCTAGTTTTTTTTTTCGATTTATTTGGCATTTTTCATATTTCAGAACAGTGTGCATGCATTATCTCATCCGAAAAACTGTGCATCAATCACCAGTAGTGGAATTATTGAAGAAGTTATGACGATTGTGAAAAAAATAAACAAAAAGGTGCCGAGGTACACGCACAAGGGGCTGTCGTCAATGTGTTAAAGGAGCGCAGGAGAAGGGAAAGGGTAATAGCCTAGACGGAAAGTCATAGAGAAGTAGTAAGAGGTACTCGGAGAGGAGGACAACAGAAACAAAATAAAAGAAGTACCAAAGGATATGAATGTAAAAAGGAAGCGGAAACAGGAAATGTTCAACAAGAAGCAGGAGGATACGAGTTTAGCAGGCGAAACCTGTTGCGTGCAACGTAGACGTAGAGGTGAGCGAAAGCCAAGAGTGAATAAAGAAGGAGAAACAGTGTTTCGCCTAGAATTCGAGAGATTAGTTGCACAGCTAGCTGCACGGCGTCGTGGTGTCTTCTCTAGAGAAACATCATAACTGAAGGAGGCCAATCACACGTGGATCTTAATGTGCGCCACTAATTGCAAGGAGAACTGTGACGTATGGCTTATTTGACAAGCTCACGGAATCGCTCAAAAGTATACTCGAGGTCAATAAGAACCAACTTACTCAAGCCACCCACCAGTAACACGCCGTACAGGTCGTGACAAATGGAATTAGTGCAAAATGAAAAAAAACCTTGTGGTATTTTTTGGTAAGCAGAAACCATCCGTCAACGTCGCACCTGCGCAATACTTCCGATAGGGTAATTGGTAAACGGCACTGTGGAGACCATTGCTTTGATTGTGTAGGACATCTGACAAACTATAGGTGGGACAGAGTCGCTCTGATTCATGAATAATTTTTCTCAATCAGAGAAGCCGACCTCAAACACTGCGCACGTGGATCCGACGGGTTTCGAGGAGTTGAACTTGCAGCTTTGGCCTTCAACGTGTCCTCGGTTTTCATTACCAATGCACTCTTTGCGACATGAGGTTCATTTTGCACTTTATGTATAAACGAGCCTTTTCGGCGATTTCCCCCTTAACTCCCCTACCTACGTATTCAACGAAGTATCCTAATTTTTCTACTGCCTGAGATAAAGCCTTTCTAGCATAAGGATTCGATCATAAACATTCACCTTCCAAGTGAAGAGCACACATGCTCAGCATAGGCTTTTTTGGCTGAATTCGAACAAACTGGTAGAAAGCTGCCGTTCTGGCCGCGAGCTTCTAGCACATCTTCGTTCAATCTGAAAAAAGGATCGTAATTCATTATATATTACAGTAGAATACCTTCTTTCGACAATTTTGAATCCTTTCTCCTATAGTACTTTTCTTGCTGCGGGTAGCGTGCCTCTTTGCACTTCCAATGAAGTGAAAAATTCATACAAAAAATCCAGCCGGTCCCACCGAAAAATTTGCTTGTAATAAGCGTCTTCCTTCCAAATTCTCTAGTAGGATATTGACGAATTAAATCAAAAACGATAAAGCATGGCGACCCATGAGAGGATGAGTTGATAGCCTTTATTCTGCTTCGTAAAAAAAATTATTCGACAGGCCTAGGACCAGGTCAGGCTGAAGTTCGAAAGGCAGCCCTTTTCGATCTTTAGAAATTTAAGAAGTAAATGCTAGCCGCCACAGTATGCTGCTACAGCTCTTTTCGAACACCATGGGAAAAATTGCGATTATTGTGAGTCGATTAAAGACCGTTCACCACAGAAGCTCACTTGATCTGAGCTACTCTTATGTAGTAGGATTCGTTTTGGAGGGCCGATAAAGCATAAAGGAAGCAATTTTGCAAATTTTGAAAAGTTTAATATTAGGATGGTAAAAAAGTCCTGAGCCGATTTTTTGAAAGCTCCAGAACTTTCGCTTATTGGTCGATACCTAGAATCTGCTACGTGATAGACTATCGTTGTCGATCATACTTCTCCGCAATAGGTATATATTGCCGGGTTGCCTTCTTTAACTTTAATAATGATGGTGATTCCACAAGAACACTTTCGAGCGATCATCTTCAATGAATCGCGCTGCGGCACAGGAGCAGTGGGAACCGTCAACATTATCAGCATCGCATTGGGAAGGGTCACCACTTCCATCATCAGTGCCAAGCTCTGGTTCGCAGGCTTCGAGGGAGGAGACACGGCTTTCAAAGAAAAGACAAGGTTGGGAAGCCCACAAAAGGTAGAAGACTCCACCGTTCTCGGCGCTGTCGAAGAGGATCCGGACGTTAGCACCCGCAGCCTTGTGATAAGACTCGGGTGCACCCATCCCACAGTCCTCGGTCCCCTTCACGACCTCGCCACAGGAAAGTGGTGACTCAATGGATTCCTCATGTCTTGACCGATAGCACGCGGTTCAGGCGGGTACCCATTTGTCAGTTTCTCCTTCTTTGCCCGCACCGAAAGGAGTTTTTGGAAGGCGTGATTACGAGAGATGAGAGTGGGTCCTCTACGATTCTAACAAGCACGGTGCCGTGTGGCTCCCTCGAAGAGAGGGCCTGCCGACACAAGCAAAATCGGACCTTCACCCCAAAAGCTGTCTCCTTTGCTACCTCTGGGATTCGTGAGGAATGCTGTACTATGATATGCTCCCGTAAAGACATACCGCTACCGGCAGCATTTACGCCAGTCAGCTCTAGAAACTAGCGGACGCTGTTCAAGAAAAACGACCGAGACGAACTTCTGTCCACCTACTCCACGATGACGCCAGGCCCCACAAAGTTAAAGAGACCCGTGCAGAATTGGAAGAGCTGATCTGGGACGCGGTTCCCCATCAACCCTATTCCCCTTACATTGCCTTCTCTGATTATCACTTACTCTATCCCCTTAAGGGATCCCTAGCGAAGAAAGAATTCACCAAAGGTAAAGAAGTTGGAAAGAGCGGTCAGCGATTTCTTTGACTCTCAGTCTGCTCTGTTCTGGGAGAAGGAAGTCGCTGAACTGCACATTAGGTGGGACTCTGTAGTGAGTAGCAATGGTGATTATATTGTTGGGTAGATTCCATTCTACGTGGAATAAAAAAGCAAAGAACAAAAAAGTGTCAAACGGCTCAGGACTTTTTTACCACCCTAATAGTTATGTATTGCTTCGGAGATAGAGAACGCTTCGAGTAAAGACTTTTTTGTTGGAAAAAACCTGGTGACCTTTCATTGAGGAATTAACTTAAAACTATATATGTACCTCCGTGATCTATGTAGTCTATCCGTGATCTGGTCTATTTACCTAGTTTGAGTCCACTTTAACGCGTCTTTAGTGTAACCTAGAACCAAAGTACCTTTACGAGTTATTTCATTCTTACATAAATTCAAGACGTATTCGTCAAATGGTTTAGCTATAGCTTCAGGTTTTCTTCTAGTCAAGTTTGTCGGTTGTATTTGATAGCCTTTTTTCACACGAACCGAATTATTACAGTAATCCTCTCGAGACACCCACAGCTAACTCAAACTAAAGAATAAAATCAGTATAGTTGTTCGCATAGAATTAGATAAAATAGTGTAAGTAAAACTACAAAAGTTGAATGTAATAAAAGAATTCGAAATAGAATAAAACATGAAGTAAAGTATGTTACAGATCGCTTAACTAAATCAAGACTTTTGCAAAACACTTTCAACTGAGCCATGTTCAACGCCTGTGTGGGAAATGGAAAATGAGATCACCTGAAGACGAGGTCGCCCTGCTGCGCTCCAAACAATCGTCAGCAAAATACAAATTATCATAGGCTACATATAATAAACGCAGTAAAATCCAAGGACGAGCAGGAGATGAAATGAAGCAGTCCTGAGAGGCACGATTGAGTGGCGGAAGAGAGGGGCGGAGTAAGCGACCAGTTCGGGGCGAGGGAGCGCTTAGGACGATGGTGCGTCGCAATACAAGTAGTGCTAGAAACAAGCTTCGCTCTGCACGACGTAAAGTCACAAACAATGCAATGGCGATGTATTCGCACGTGGACACCTGGCTACACTCTGGTGGCTTGCAGCAACGGTCATCACAACTAGCCATGCCAGGCCACTATTCCCCATCAATTGCCCAGCCTTTCACTCCAAACTTACCATTTCATCTCATTTATGCCGTGGCAAACGATCTGGATCTGCGAACAACAGCTATGAAGAACAGCTCTGAAATATCAATCAAATGATTAAGACAGTTTCGTGATTTTCGTGACCTTTAACAAGTGCACCAATGAAGGCTGCACTCTAGCAGAGGCAAATGCCTGTCTGGCAGAGTTAGATGAGATGGGCCACATTTTGTGACTCTGGGGAACTCTCGTCCCCCATCGCTTGACGCACTATTGGAAATTTTCGAGGTAAGGGGGAGGAGCTGGCAGTGTCAGCAAGTTAGATTGGATTAGGTTGAACGGTCTTGTTGAAAAATTTAATCTTCAAGGCAGGGCCAACCGTCTGCTGGCAAGTACCCGAAAAGCTCCGTATGCAATCTTCGGAAGGGGGTTCTATTTGAGCGTTCTGTTTGAGGTAGTGGTGAAGGGTCACGTTTGTAGGGATGAGGTCATTTTCACTCTGGGAAGTGTACCATGTGAACAGAAATCCAAAGACACCATCAACCGTTGAAGGGGTGGAAGGAGGGTCCAAAAGGGTACTCCGTCCTGGTGGTCGTCTTGATTTCTAAACTGCCGAAGGGACGAGTGACCCTTCAGCGAGATGGTCCGTGGGGTTTGTCAGAAATCGGCCACATGCCACAGCCGACCCTGCTTTCTTAGTGAGCAGCACTCATTGAGGCAGAGCTACAGCTCTCAATTCGTTACAGCCTATGAAAGATTTTCAGATTGATCGCAAGTTCCCATTCCGACCGTTTGTAAGAATATTTTGATAGAGAAACTGAATCGGAATGAGATCTGCGCATCCCCACTATGTACCACTCCATGCCAATTCTGAACAAGTTGTCGGAGTCTCTCACCTAGCCCTTTGAGAATTTTTTCATGTGCGAAGGTTGAAGGTGGCCGTGGAGGCCATAGCTGGGTAATACGGGATCAGGGATGTAGGGAGCCTAGAGGAACATCAGTCGATTATAGATTATACAACCAAGCCAAGGTAGAGCCTGAGGCCGTAACGGAGGTTGGTGGCCGCCCCAGGTTCACCACTATGATCGAGGAGGCTAGGTAATGGTCAGAGCACCCAAATACTGACCTCTGCCCCGGCGATTACTAGCTAAGACACTTCCAACTTCTTAAGAAAAAAAATCGAAACAGAGATTAGCTGGCGTCGCTCACTATTTTGAGTTCTAGCTCCTGTCCTTCTGGGAGGAGGGGTTGAAGAGTAGGTAGTGTTGGGGTCGGTAGGTGGTGGAGCAGGGTCAACCGTCCGTTCGAACTGTTCGAACGAAGGGGTCGCATTTTGGTCGGAAGGGGGTCGCAATTTCGAGGACTGCCAGCCACAGGCGCGTGCGTGGCGTATCCGAGGGCAAGACTTGCTTGTGCAGACCGCATTAGATTCGATTTATTATGCACAGAGAGACAGTTTTAGGCAAATTACAGTGTTTTCTTGAGGAATAAAGAACAGTTGAATGCATCCCTATGAAAGGTTTGACTTCTCGGGGCTGAAATTAAAGTTCTTCGGGACCTAATTTTCTGAGGACGATTCTTCCAGACAACGGTAAAACATATAAGAAAGCAGAAATCTCGTAGTCTTCAAAAATGTCTTCGCCCCTCCCCAACAAGTTCTTTGAAGGAAGTTATTATTGCTGAAAGCTCAAAAACTCGCATGTGCTGCTCAAAAACCTATGGGAACAAAATGTTCGAACGTGTGATTTTCTCGGAAAATGGATTTTGAAAAACGGTTTGGTGCTTGTTAGAAAGAGCAAATCCTGTACTTTCACCCATGAAAAAAGTGCATCACAGAAATGAAAATGAAGTGAGTTATGGTCGCTGAAAGCCCAAAAACTCGCTTTTGCACGAAAAATGTTCGAACGGGACAATTTTTTGAAAAAGGGGACAATCACTAAACTTTTATACTGTTTTGTTAGAGAAATATTTGAAGTTTCTGAAACTTTTTACAGATTTCCAAAATGTCGCATACGAAAGATTTTATGGGCCTTCAAAGTTGAAGGTGCGCCTTCTTAGAATTTTGGGTTTTCCACTTCTAACAGAAGTACTTTCCGGAGAGTTAGGCAATCCTTGTAGTTTTCTGAAAGCGCACCTCAGGCACAGTCAAAATCTACCTCAACAAGTCAAAAAAATACGTCCCAAGAAAGTTATTCCCCTCTAAAATTTTTTCTTCGCCGCGTCCCGTTCTTCCAGCGCCCGGGTGATACCTGCCGCGCTCCAAGGCTGACGCCGCAACGCAGACGACGCGCAGACGCTTTCTGGCGCAACGGATTCATGTCTAGCACTCTTATTAACAAAAACAGGGGGTCGCAACTGGACCCCCTCGAGAGCTAGGGGGTCGCAAAAATCCCGAAAATGTTCGAACGTGACGGTTGACCCTGGGTGGCACTTTAATCTCTGAACTCTAGATTAGATCAAAATATTTGTAAAATTGTCAGGCATTGAGCTTTCCCACTAACCTATTACATGATTGCGGTTTGCCGCTGAAACAACTAAGGCGTACAAAGAAGCAGATTGAAAGCAGATAAGGAAGGAACCGTTGTGTTGTTCCGCATAGATTCAATGTCGGAAAGCGACGTACGACAAGTCGATGATATCTGCCCCTTAATGGCTTTTTCGACTTGTTAATTACAGCGCATTCTTCTCTTTGACGCCTTTCGTTGGAATGAAATTAATTACTTGCTGTGTATCGTTTGTGGATAAACATGAAATTTGTTGGAACACCAGCAAAATGGCACTTTAGAACGTTTGTATCTAAGCTGGACATTTCTTACGTAGAGGTTCGATGCTCTTTCCAAAGAATTGGATCAGCTTGGCAAACTTACACTCCCAGGGTCGAAAATCCTTGCAGTCTGAGGATCATTTATTCGCACAGGCAATGAATCAGCTCGGATAAGGAGCACTCAAAAGGGAAGGAACGTAGGTCAAAGTAGCCATTCGAAATGATATGTACACCACCTGACGCCTCTTCAGACGCTGATTTCAAACCTACCTTCCAAATCTGCTAAACGAAGGTTTTTCCCCGCAATGGTGTGATGGCACAACGGTTAGGGAGGCGGATTTGCAAGACCGACGTCACTCAGTTTTTTGCCTTATTCGTAGAAAGTTGAAAAGCGGTGGATTGTCGCTTTCCGATGGATTTTCCCTTCAGTATTCTGACTTTGGCATTGCGGCACTCTAGCGTACGCAACGCACGAACGAGGCGTTTTCTCGCTGAGTGTGACCATCGCCTTCAGGAAGTCAAACTACCCTTTGTGACAAATTTCTAGCCAAATCAACAATTTGATCCCTACATCGAAAATGTGGGGCAACCAAGGGCCCGTTGGAAGCTGGTGCCTTCTACATCACCCTCGAGTACAGCTTCTCTGGACAAGAAGACTCTGATCGTGAAACTTCATGTACATATAGGGGCAATAGAAGCCCCCTCTCCATCATGACAACCGCCATTTTCGGGCCGCGTCGCCAGAACCTCTCCCTAGCACTTTTCGAATTCCAGATGTAGCCAGATCCCCTGAACACGAGTATCGCACTAGTTTAACGCAAAACGCTTAATGAGTGCGTCATGGAGCTATCCTGATTTCTCTTCAGGGCCACTTCAGGGCCACTTACCCATGCAATGGTCTGAAGAGGAGAATACGGGTTTCATGCCAAACGGTTGAGGACCCTTCCTCAATATATCATTAACCCTATTTTCAAAGTTTCGACGTTTGGAAATTTGGAGTCAACCTGTTTGGTGTGTAGAAGAAAGAGGGATCAGAAGAATTCACGACTGAATTATCTGAAAAGTACAATGTCATTCCGAACAGCAGGCTTCACCAAGATAACGTTTCCTAAAGTGCAAAAGTGGTCAGCAAACGCAGTGAGCATATTTGTAAAAAAAAAGTGCAAAAGACCCTGCATATCAAGGATTCCAACTCTTGGCCCCACAAAACCAGCGTAGTACTAGGCCCTCGCTCCATATCCGAGCGGTGCTTGCGTGTCATATTCCTGCCGAACTTGAATCTGCTCCGCATCACAACAAACTCTGTAGCTTTGTTCAGAGAATCTCTCAGCAGATATGGAGTGTAGATTCGAGTTATGCGTTCAAAGCTCTCTCTCAGGTGATATGCGTCTCATCCAAATGGCCATTTCAACCTCCCATACTTTGTACTCCCTTACTTTTTTCCTATATTTGTAAGCTTCGATATCTAAAATCGCGTCATTTTCGAAAAGCGTGGTCTCGGTTTTTGTGAAGCGGACAAACTTTTCGAGTTTTAAGGACAGTTGTTGGAGTTTCGCCGTGAGTCTCTGCCGTTGATCTCCCTACACTTGAGTGAATTCATAGCTATAATGAGGGACATGTCTTCTAGTGGTTTACTCGAGAACGCTCCAAAAGTGGAGCACGACCTTGTGGTGAATTTCTTCACTTTTCACCCTCTTCTGTTCGATCCAGTCCCTGAGGATTCTAGGTGTGGTTATCATGAAACCTGAGCTTCTCAACTGCAGTAGTGGCTTTGTTCAACCAGGGCGTACGGGTGGAGTAGGAAACAAATTATGGACAAAACTCGTGTCGCACTCCTGTCATCAGTGGTCAATTCATGAGGGAATCTTTGGCAAAGCTTCAACCCTTTTACGAAGGAGCGAGAACCTCTATGAACTGTGCATCTGAAACATCAGGGTGTGGTGGCCACATAGCAGGTTGCCCCGTGTGGATCGGCTTCACGAGAGAGCGCAGCCTGCTCAAATCCGACACCGATAGCCTTCCTGGAAGAGGGTTTTCTCTCGGCTGCAGTCTCTTAAAGGCAAAGTTTGGGCTCAGACCCACCTAAGAAGCCCTTACCATGGCTAGAAGTGCTGGGCACGCAAGTGCAAAGGTAGCGCCACCTTTCTACATCGAAACGCGTCACTAGGACCCTAGGCGCCATGGACTTCTAACAGACTCCACCAAACTTAACATGGTCCGCCCACCGTTCGATATCTTGTCTGCGTCGCTGCGTTGATCTGCTATGCTCTCTCTTCTCGGACTTCTCTACCGCTCTCCGCGCTCACATTATCTCTCATCTCCCTGCCGGCCTTTTGAACTTCTCCACAGCGTAGAGCAAAATGCTCGTATTTCCTGTGTATTTCAGGATTTTCTTTCCTTTTTTCTCCACTGGCGGTCCACCTCTCATCCCTACTTTCACATTTGAGTGGAATCAACCTCATCAATGTAATCCTGTCTTGCCTTCAAATGAAGAAGATCCATTCATTCTGATACCACACGGGTGGCAAAGACAAGGAGATGTGTCCCAAAGCAGATATGCTTTCGACTTCGGCGTCGAGCGTGAAAAACATGGCTCTTTTTTCTTCTCTTTGAGCTCGAAGAAGGCGACTAGGGTGGGCATGATTCGGTTATAAGTTACTACACGTTGTGCCCTCTCCAAGCCTACGTGAACATAATTAGAATTTGCTGAAGGAGCTTGTGGCATGAGATCCAAAAATGCGAACAAATTTTTGAGACGACATAATAGCATGCTTAGTTGAACGAATTACAGTAAACTTCTTGAGTTTGAAGGTGGCGAATGACTTTGTATTCCACAGACGGTGAGGACTAAGAAAAGGTCTAGCACCTGGGTATGAAGGGAGATTTCAGAAAAGAATTGTCAAAGCGCTTCGATCTACCATTGAACCCTATGCGAGGTAAGTTTACTGATGTGCGTCATGAGCCAAGTGCTCTTTTGACCACTTCTGTAAAAACAAGTTCACAAAGTTAGTCTATGATAAGCAACAAAACCAATAGGCTCACTCATCATCTACTTATTGACAACTCAACGATCAGTGATGATTTCATTCGAAAAGGTAAGGAGACAGAAGCACTGACATCTCTGCAAGTAAAAACGTTATGGAGTATTGTAAGGTAAGCGAAGGCCCCTTGGCGTTCTCTGTCGAATGCTAGGGTTCTAGATTTCTGCACCCACGAATTTCTGAGAATTCGTGTGCCCAATATGTATTAGGTTGGAAAGAAAGTTCTGCGACACTCTTTCTAAAATTTTCTTTTTTTTTCTGAAAAATTCATAGGTAACATTTATGACTAACAAATGGTAGAGCATTCTCAAGGCTTCAATCCACGAGGTGGATATAAGTGCTGCAGTCAGTAGTTATCCAAGAAAATTCGAAAAACCTCGACCACTAGTACAGTGCGTATCATAAGTATAGACGCACCCCTGAAAGTACCAAAGCTGACTTTCATAGAAGTTCCCGACAAACAGGCTTATCACCATCTGAATCAGCATGCACGAAAACCTATGTTTACCAGCTTTCCACGTGAATTGGAAGGAATTCGGCTTTTTTCCAACAGGTGAACATTATTTTGCCTGTATCAAAAGTATAGACGCACTCCATTAACTTGGTTAAAATAATAGGCTACACATGAAACTTTCCATTCCAGCAAAGAAATAACTAGGAATGAGTACTCTGCACAATATCGAAGAATGCCACGAGGTCCGCATTCTTTAGAAACCGAGTAGGTACAGGTTCGCGCCCTGTACACAGCATACCTAACCAATTGTCGAAATACTGAACAAGTGCAGCGTTCATCAAGGTCAATCGACCGATTTCTACATGACCCAGGATACTGCGGGAGAGAAAAAAAGAGTTCTGGAAGGACGAAGAAGCTAACTCCACAGCAGGAACGTGCGATTAGACGCCTCTATTCCAACTCGACTATCAGCAACAGTTGAGTTCGAGCCACCTTACCGGGTCCATTGTCCAGAATGACGACATGTAGGGCAATCAAGCGCAACAACAACATAGTTAGGTGTCGTCTCCGCCCAGCTTTCCCACTTACCGACGCCTACAAGGAGGCCCGGCCCAGTTTGTCAGAAAGAAAATGGCAACAAATTAATCGAAGATACACGTCCTCCTCATGAAGCTCTCTGAGTTGAAATTTCCTATTCAGGTCCTATTTTCTGACGAGAAATAGTTCTACTTGGATGGCTCAGATGGAAATGCGTTCTACTTGGGAGATCTCCGCAAGGAACTGAAGTTCCTCAGTAGACGTGATTTCTGTAGAGGCAGTGTGATAGTTTGGTAGGATTCCATCGGAACTGGAAGCTTGAGGTCGCCCTTCACCTCCACTCATATGGACTCGTCGGACTACCAGGACGTGCTACGTCGTCATCTGCTACCTTTTCTGGCACGTTCCGAAGAAGGAGAACTTTTTTTCCAACAAGACAACGTGGCGGCCCACGCGAGCAGGTTCACAAAATCATGGTTAGAGTAGTGAAATATAATCGCCATGGATTATCCTGATAACTACTCACCAGTTTTGCTCCGCCCGCTATCGCGCGCATCACACAGGCTTTAGCGAAACTGGAAAGACCCATGGAATATCAGCATGAGGTACTCCATTAACCACCTCACTATTGAATGTTCCCAGTTTCGCTGAAGTCCATCGAGAATACGCGTGATAACGTCTGGAGCTGAACTGGCATATTTATCTCACAACTGTAAACATCCAGCATTCTTCTTGAATTCAGATAATTTAGCGGTGAATAGGATTGCTGTCAGTCTCAAAAAAAACGAAATATGCCTATTTACATAAGTGAGGAGCTAAGGCTTATCATCCTACTATATATAATTCGCTAAGTATGTCTGTCTGTGTGTGTGTCTGTCTGTACGTACGTCCGTCTGTCACGAAATTCATAGCGCGCTTCGCTGCAGGCATGGAGCGCTGTATTTTGAGTATGGTGTAGGGGGTGGGACGGAACATATTTGGTGGGGTTTAGAAAGTGATACCGACTGATAAGATCTGATAAGAGGCGCCAAAACGCAAATTTCACGAAATTCATAGCGCGCGTCCCAGCAGTGGTGGGGCGTTGGTTCCAAGAAGTGATGTACAGGGTGGGACGGGAACATATTTGGTGGGGACAGAAAGTGATAACGACTGATAAGGCTGATAAGAGGCGCTGAAACGCAAATTTCACGAAATTCATAGCGCGCGTCCCAGCAGCAGTGGGGCGTTGGTTCCAAGAAGTGATGTACAGGGTGGGACGGGAACATGTTTGGTGGGGTACAGAAAGTGATAACGGCTGATAAGGGCTGATAAGAGGCGCTGAAACGCAAATTTCACGAAATTCATAGCGCGCGTCCCAGCAGCAGTGGGGCGTTGGTTCCAAGAAGTGATGTACAGGGTGGGACGGGAACATGTTCGGTGGGGTACAGGAAGTGATAAGGCCGATAAGGGCCGATAATTACGATATTCGTAGGAACATAGAGACCACTTAAAACCATATTCTAGATAACGCATTTCACTTCAGTATCATCTCATTGCGTTGTTGTCATCAACATAAAATACCGTTCGACCGCTACATTCCCAAAGTCCCTAAGAATGTATGATGGATGTTTAGCGATATACGATAATGGGTATTTCTATTGCAAAATCATTGGCATCAATATTATTCGACCGCTAAATCATCCTGACATCCAATGCATGGTGGTTGTTTACAGACACCACTTTAGCTCCGCACTCCACCGCGCGTATCAGACGGTTGGCTTAAAAATGGGCATTCTATGGAAAGGCCAGCTAACGCATTTCACGAAGCAAGTTATTGTTTAGCGGCGGAACCTAACGCTCCGCCGGCTGGCCAGCTTTACGGAGCCCTTCCGTGTCATGCACGCGGTAGTGTGCGGAGCTAAACTGGTTTTACATTCACCATTATTTAGAACCCCGAAAGGATTAGCGGTTTAATGAGTTTGGGCTTTCTTGATAGAAATGAAAGTTATCATTTGCTGAAGACTTGATTGAGTTTATGCAATAGACTGCTATTAAGTAAGCTGGTCATACAATGATACAATGTGCACGTACCACTACAAATAGAATTTGTAAGTAGGGACGCTCTAGTGTCAGCGCAAGCTAACGGAATCGACGACTTTTGCGTTCTGACGCCCTTATCAGCCCTTATCAGTTGTAATCACTTTCAATCACCCACCAACAATGTCCCCGTCCCACCCCACATAACACTTGTAAGTATGGTTGCTCTGGTGTCAACGCGAGCTGGGTAACGGAATCGACGACTTTTGCGTTCTGACGCCCCTTATCATTATCAGTTGCTATCGCTTCCATTCATGTACCACCAATGTCCCGGGACCACCCCACATAACACTTGTAAGTATAGACGCTATACCAATATGAACGACAAAACGAAATTGGCGATGCTCGCTTTCTAGCCCCTCTTATCAGCTATTATCAGTCGTTATCAGTTCCTATCACGTACCACTTGTGTCCCCATCCCACCCCCTATAACATATGTAAGAACCACTGCGCTATCGTTACTGTGACTCGAGCTATGAATTTCGTGACAAACACACACACACACACACACACACATACTTAGCAAATCGAATAATACGGGAAAAACTTAACAACAGAAGTCAGACGAATAAAAGAACTCTGACAGCCCTGAACGCTGCAGTCTACGCCATAGCGAAAGTGATCTCGATGAAGATCTTAGAAGATTGAGGCAACCAAATCAGGCAGAATCCATCAGAACCTAAGGGAATATAAAGAGCTTCAGAAACTATCTCCTCAAGGTCATTTCCTCACTCTCACACGAACTAGAGAGACGAGAAGCCAATAGAGGAGCTCCAAGCAAGCAGTTCCTAGAGATCGCCAGAATGCAAAAAGTCTCCTCCACCGTGGACGTGCAAAGGCTCGTGGCAAGATACAAGGATCAGCTGAACATAGTTAAATCAAAAATAAATACAGCAGAAGACTCTCTCAAATGAATGCAAATACGACAACGCGGATACCCAGCAATAGCAAGAGAACCACGCGAAGAAGAATGCAATGTTCCTGTTGCTGATGTGCGCGAACACTGGAAAAGTATAATAGGAGAGCCTCAACCGTTCAGCCCCTCACCCGACTTACAAGCATGGGCCAATGCGGAAAGGAGAGAACAGAATAATAGTGACATAGAAACTTCAGAAGACACATGGGCAAGCATTTTGCCAAAATAAAGCCCTGGAGAGCAACAGGTCCCGATGGAATACAGGGATTCTGGTGGAAGAAGCTCCCAGAGGCTAATTAGCCTTAAGGAAAGGCTGATACAATGGTGTAAGCATGCCATGCGTAGACCTCATAGGATAAGCCTTAGAAACGGCTACCACATCCAAGGAAGGCAGCAGGCGCGAAACTTAAAAATAGGTAACAGGTCTGTGAAAATAAAAAGGCCACAAAGCATGGCCTTCAATAAGAGCATTCCAAGGTAGAGGGTGGATTCATATAAAAAGAACTTGTCTGACGGGTATGAAAGGAAGGAAGGTGGGCCCGCCGGAATTCCCGTGGTACCAGCTCAGACAAAAAGAGGAACGTAGCTGGAATACGATCTGAGTCCCACCCGAAATACAAACGAAAACGTAGTCAGTGGAGATAGATAACAGGTCTGTGAAACTAAAAAGGCCACAACGCATGGCCTTCAATAAGAGCATTCCAAGGTAGAGGGTGGATCCATATCAAAAGAACTTGTCTGACGGGTATGAAAAAGGAAGTTGGGCCCGCCGGATTCCCGTGGTACCAGCTCAGACAAAAAGAGGAACGTAGCTGGAATACGATCTGAGTCCCACCCAAAATACAAACGAAAACGTAGTTAGTGGAGATGGATAACAGGTCTGTGAAATTAAAAAGGCCACAAAGCATGGCCTTCAATAAGAGCATTCCAAGGTAGAGGGTGGATCCATATCAAAAGAACTTGTCTGACGGGTATGAAAGGAAGGAAGGTGGGCCCGCCGGATTCCCGTGGTACCAGCTCAGACTAAAAG
>MU868716.1:18290-41798 GCA_036418205.1 Ostertagia ostertagi | reverse complement strand
TTAAAGATTTCAGAGAATGAGTGGCAACGACGATACGATTGCATCGACATCAAGAAATTCTTCTCCTCCTGCAAGGATAATGTAAGCTATAAGCTACAACATCGCATACACATCTAACATCCCTGATTACAGGTATGGCAATGTCACGATCCTAAAGAGTGAGCTGCTGAAATTCATAGCAGAAAATGAGCCTGAGCTGGGTCAACAGTGAATCGAAAGCGACAGTCTTTACGAGTACCATGCGGTAGTTTAAGGCTACTGTGTTGTCTTAAAGGCAATGTTCGGGCTCACACCCACCTAGTGAGCCTTTACTGTGGCTAGAAGCGCTAGGCGCAAGTGCAGAGGTCGCGTCACTTCCCTACTTCGAAAAGCGTTATTTAGACGCTAGGCGCTAAGAACTTTGACACGCTCCACCTGTTGCGACACGCTCCGCCCACCGCTCGATATCTTGTCTGCGTCGCAATGTTGATCTGCTATGCTCTCTCTACTCGGACTTCTCTAGCGCTCTCCGCGCTCACATTATCTCTCATCTCCCTGCCGGCCTTTTGAACTTCTCCGCAGCGTAGAGCAAAAGGCTCGTATTTCCTGTGTATTTCACAATTTTTTCTCCACTGGCGGTCCTACCCCTACTTTCACATTTGAGTGGAATACCTCATCAATTTAATCCTGAATCTTGCCTTTAATAAATTAGAAACACAAAAGTTGGCTTGATCAGTTACCCCACAAATATGGTCCTTTCAAATGGGTTTGCGACTCTGAAAGGATGTTGATTGTATGGCGCATGCCTGGAAGACCGAACAGCTATCTTTGCTATCATTTCAATCAGTGAAAGCACACTCTAAAACAGCGTAAAACAAAATATTCCGAGGGAAATTTATCAAAAATCAAAACTACAGCTTAAAGGTTATGGCAATCTACATAACCTCCCCTTCAAAAAGCGAGAAAGTGTCGGGTGCAGACCAAACACCACAACTGACGACGGCCTCCAAGTAAATCTGGTTAGAAGTTGTTCATAGTGATAGCTGATTTCTGGTAAATGATAGTTGTAATTAGTGACAATCGATAGAATACAACTGCAACAGGCTAATCATTTCATTGGCAGAAAACATTAACACGTTATAACTTCGTATAGCATACATTATACGAAGTTATTGACAAAGTGCCGCCACCAAGCCTATAGTAGACCTGAAAATCACAGGGCACGAACAAAGAATCCGCAATACGAAAGAAACAGACGACAAGACCATAATGATAAACAGAAAGTAACCAACATCACCCATGTTTAAAGAAATCGAATCCCAATACCGTTATTTGTACAAAACACCCAGGTACGGCTGAGAGCATCAATATAATCAACCTGCAGATGACATATTCAGTAGTACCGAGACAGACCAAGATCTCGCTGATTACCGAAAGTGTTATTCGATAAATTAAATAAATGTAAGGGGCATTGCCTTGTCATCGCTTCAAATGTTTTCTGCAAGCCGTAAGGCCTGAATAAAAGGGGAACGTGGTCATCCGGCGCAACGCAAGTACCGTAGTTACCGGCCCCCGGCCAAATAGACCTCTTGACTAAATCACGAACCCAGGCGTAAAACCCAGACCCAAGTGGACTGTCATAAAGATCAAGTTACTTGTTCACCCGCACTCAAATCAAGACACAAGGAAGTTGCATCATATGACCGCGGATGACGGCAAGGTAAGTGAAAGGATGATATTTTCTGTCACAAGCTCTTGGACTAGTACTACTTGTGGTTAGTAAATAAATTGAAGAGAAACAGAAAGATACAGCTGATTGAAGCAGGTTCAGTAGCATTACCTGAAACCTAGCAAGTGACATAAATGACATTCATTGAATAAATTAATGTAAAGTAAAACCACTGAATTCATGGTTCAGGTCTAGGTTTTATTATGTTCAGCTGGTGAGGCCGATTGAGTATAGAAAATGGACGATATCTGGTAAAGAGGCAAGAAAAATTCAGCCAAATAGTCTATCCTTCCATCAATAAGCGGAGAGCTGAAAAGTTAAGATTGGAGATCTGTTATTGAGAGAAACCTAGAACATGGTCAAGATTCACCTTTTCCAAACTTCTCTGAAAGTAGCACTATTGACAGAGGCAAGAATTTTTGGGGGAAGCCAAATTAAACCATCTTGCCTGCGACAACACCACGTATGAAAAACAGGAGCGGTATTTGTTACCAATGCGAGCATAATGGAGATTGAACCTTCCTTGCCTCCCACTAGTCGGTCTGAAGATCCAATACTGACTGGCACACAATTTCGATTCTCCTCGGAGGATGCGAAAGCAGAAAACAAGGTCAGATAATGCGCGCTAAGACCGACGTCATAGTCGGCGACGGCCGTCGCTTGCCAATCGCTCTTGGTCGAGCGATTGGCAAGCGATTGCGCAATCGCTTGCAAAGTGCACAAGCGACGGGCAATGGCTCTGCTCGATCGATACCGCAGCCGACTGCATGACTGGGGGCGGGGCCAATCGCCCGTCGCTTGTGCACATTGCGCAATCGCTTGCCAATCGCTCGACCGAGAGCGATTGGCAAGCGACGGACAAGCGATGGAGCGATCGCGATCGCTCCATCGCTTGGTCCGTCGCCGACTATGACGTCGGTCTAAGGGGAACCGTAATAAACCGAACATTCTTAGTCCGTTCTCATAACCTGGGTAAAATTACTGAGACGATCGCGTGTAGTGAGTCTGTACCCCAACCGACTCATAGTCGGCGACGGACCAACGCGATGAATAGGAGAAAGAGGCGAAAATTCGCGATCGCTCCCAGCGATCGCGCATCCGCTTACAATTCGCTGTCCTCGCTTGGCCGATCGCTCTCGTCGAGCGAGTGCAACAGCGATGCGAAATGGCACAAGCGCCCGGCGATTGCCCGCCCCCAGTCAATCCGTCGCTGCGGATCGACGAGCAGCAGGCCATTGCCGTCGTGTTCACTGTCAGCGATGCGCAATCGCTTGCGCGCACCGCTGCGACAAGACGCACTTGGCAACCATGGAGCGATCGGGATCGCTCCATCGCTTATCCGTCGCCGAATAGACGTCGCTAAGAGCCTGTAAATACACGCTGTACTTTTTCGATTTTTGCAATATTCTTCTTAGAACATGGGCTCCAGACTTGTGAACAATATTCAACATGTGGCAATACACAAGCCTTATAAAGACGGCTGAGTATAGCTACATCCGAACATTGTACCCTCGCCTTCAAAAGACCAGAAATTGTGCAATTGCAGAAATTGACGTGGCATCGATTCAAGAACATCTTTGAGCACACGTGATGTCACCTTTTCATCGAGAATTTAGCCACGTGTGCCACGTGGATTTCTGGCTGCACGAAACAGAGGTTGTATCACGAAATAGTAGAAAAATTAAAGGGGTATTGTGAAAACCGTCGTCACTTGTGGTGCACGGTCCGCAGCCGACACTTCTCGCTTGTTGAGGATCTTTCTCGGGGACGGTACTTTCTGTTGTGCTCCAGGAAAAATGCAAAAAAAAAAACGCGCCTATCGATCAAATCTCCGCAATCGATTCTGCAAACCCTTTCTTTTTGACAGTTAGGCCACTCCACCCTATTTAACGGAAGCATCTCACTAATTCTTTTGCCGCGACGTTCAGCACATGTTTTGAAAGTTAACTTTGATAATCACAACCACCGAATAAAACCCTGGATGAAAAGGAAGGAAAACAGGAAAGAATTTAGTGCAGCGAACGCTCATGTGGAGCAAACTCCGTCCACATTGGATGCGCGCTCCACCCACCAGTAGCAGTTGACCTCTTTTCCTTCGAGGATTACTATCTACTTTTTACTCGGTCTCCAGAATCCCTTGGGCTTATATTTTGATAGCAAACCCAGCCCAGTTTTGTGCGCGCCACGCCCACCACTTACATTGACCCTCACCTCCTCCTCTGACCTCCACCCACTTTTTTCCCGCTCTCTAAGACTTCTGGGAACGAATTATGAGGACTTGTAGGAAACGCTGTCACTTCAGGGCACGCTCCGCCCATTGTGGGCGGGCCTCCGCCCACGTCATGTATGCTGGGAACACCTTAGACATTGCTCCCCTACACCAATTGTTTTCTGCTCTGTAGGCTTTCTCCCAACCGAGTTATGAAATTTTTCATAAAGCACTGCTTTTTTGGAGAACGCCCCGCCCACCGGGGGTGGGTCTCCCTAATTCGATGTGGCTTACCAATGCACACCTTTACCCACTTTTTCCCAGTTTCGAGGCTGTTTTGTGACTGAATTTGAAATCTTGGTCTCAGTACCACTCATTTCGATGCACGCCACGCCCACTGTGGGCGGGGCTCCGCTTAGCTGATGTATGTTTTGTACTTCTCGAGATATGGCCCACCCATCCCAAACTTGACCTGGACCCTGTAGGTTGTTGTTCGCTTATACCGAATTTCGTGACAGACGGACAGACAGACAGACTTAGCGCATTATATATAGTAGGGATGATCACTAAACCATTCATTTAATTAATGTCCTTCGCATTACTTATTTCTTCAAGACATCAACTATTTACAGGTTCTCGATATGGTATGAAGAGAACAACAACATGGAAATTTACATCTGACTTTTTGAATTTTGTACATCACTTCTCTAAAACACATCTGAACAACACAACTACAAAAACAACAGCTAAACAGCAATCAACTGCGTCTCGACAAGAAGATGTCTCTGAATGGCGTCCTTGAATCAGTCGGCAGGCGACTGATGCCGAACAGGTTCTTCACACTTGGGTGACGTAGAAGTTGGGCTTGAACTAGCCCAGAAACCGACACTGTCAGCCAATATAACGGTATGCACTGAAAAAAAAATGCGTTATGGGCATACTTATTTTTAGGGGCACTTTCCACAACGAAAGGAATTAGGGAGCAACACAACATTGAATTGTAGGTGCAGCTCCCACGGGTGAATAAAATTGGAAAAACCAATGAAATGTCCGAAATGAAGTCAGAATTTAGTTGCCTTTGGTGCTGAATGTGATGAGAATTCGAGCTCACGGTCAACCTTGCATCAGGACGACTAAAAACTTTGGTGCCGCCCATTTAGGGGATCTTGGCATGATCCCAATTACCATCAGCAGCTTTGCCATGTCCCCACATCCCTCCCCATACCACTCCCGACCATCACTCTCACCGTAGTGTTTCTATTAGGTTGGAAAGAAAGCCCTGCAACACTTTTTCAAATTTTTGATCTTAATTTTCACTTTTTCAAATTTTTGATTTTAATTTTATCTTTTTTGGTTACAACTCCTGACCGGTCTTATATCTACCATGAGTGTCCACCACTTGTCTTCAACGCTCAGAAAATTTCTTGATGCTCCTTTGCCAAAACCCAGCGGAGTGCGGGTCGAGAAAGGAGGCGACCTCACTTTCGAGTTGGAGTTGATCGTCATCAAGATGATGATTTAAGGTCCAGGATAGGTAGCAGTCATTTATAGCTCGACCAGGGGAATACGCTAAGAGAGGTAAGAAATCTTGCCGCAGCTCCAGAATTTCTTACCGGGCTCATTTCGGATCATGGTGATTCGCAATGTCATGAAAGAAATAAATCGCGGTACGAGGGCTCCTGACGAGCTGCCTCGGCCAGCTTCTGGAGTTCCGCAGCCTAGACCTCTACCTACACAATGGTGCCCATAACGAAGAATTTGTAGTGGAGCTTCCGTAAGAGCCCTACCTGTAATGGAGTGTGGACGCTGCTGGCTTCTTATAAAAATATCAAAAGATCGAAAGCGCTGGTAAAGGTGAAACACGCTGTAGCGGTGAACGGCATGCCTATTGAAGCTATTGCAGATAGTGTTGGTCTTTGACACGAATCCATAGTTATGGAGACATTTGTACTAGACAGTGACTCGGAGTATGGATTTACTAGTGGTCGAGGTTTTTTGAATTTTCTTGGATAACTACTGACTGCAGCACTTATATCCACCTCGTGGATTGAAGCCTCGAGAATGCTCTACCATTTGTTAGTCATAAATGTTACCTATGAATTTTTCAGAAAAAAAGAAAATTTTAGAAAGAGTGTTGCAGAACTTTCTTTTCAACCTAATAGTTCTGAAACCAGTCGACACACTCAACTCCGTCCCAGTATTCCTCCAAATTTGTAGTGGAGTAAAAAAAAGGGAGGGGGTGGGTAGCAAAAAAATGTCTAATAAAAAACGGCAAATGCTATTACTTTGTCCATATCACGCGTTTCTTTCCGAACTACCCTCAAATTCAGGAAAAAAAACCTGTCAAACAAACCCTTCCACACAACATCCGTCTGGTTCAGTCAAACGAACGGTTGACCGTTTTGTTATTGTTTTGACTGCAAAAGAAGGGATAATGGAGGAAAGGACGCATAGAGGAAACCACCCGGACTTGATTGACAAATGCCATCAGACCCATTTCGCAAGTTTACAGTGCCAGCAAGAAAAGCAGTAGGGCATTACCTCTGCCCTTTTTGTTACGTGTTCTACTTTACTTACGGGAGGTCCAGTGACACTAGCCACAATGAAGGACTCTCGAGGCTAAATTAGCGATCTTACACGAGTAGGCAAAAAGCCGCTTACCGCTGGCAACTGCGACATGATGGTTACAGCAAAAAGCGTGAAGAAGCCCAGACAAAAATCATAGGACCGCGTTTTCCATGTACTCATCGCAATTGGATATATTTTCCGTTGTGACTGCAAGAAGAATATATAAGTATAGTAAATGCTTCTATATCGAGTGGGTAGAAGCGACACGTAAACGTGATTCGAAACCCAAGCAAAGTATACAATATGTATTACTATCGCAATATTGGGACAAATAACCACATGAACTCACGTAAAGGTTCAAGAACCCAAAAACTCCTACTGCAATGGGTAAAATAAAGTAAGGATCAGGAACGAGCATGTCGGGAATCCAAAGCCCACCGGCGATGCTGGGATGAAAATCTGCTGAAATAAAAAGAAGGAAACTACTGAATAAACAACACAAAATAGAATTAAATTGATTATCTCACAGCTGATAACGTTCCTTATGGCGAATGAGGAAAATATCCACAGAGGAATTGTGCACATCTTGAGGTTTTGTATGCGAGTAGCCTGCAGACCGTGTTCACCGAGATACCGAGGAACTGTTTGAGCCAGCTAGAAAACATTACAAATGTAAATCGAGAATTATGAAGAAGTGCATTGGTCGGGTAAGCTTTGTATTCGTGGAGCGCTTCGCAGTACAATAACAGGTTTCAGTCAGTAACGATACACAAACAGTATAAAAGTTAGCAACTTTCTCCAAGTGCTTGCTGCAAAAATTGTTCCATCGAATGTAAATCGCAAAACCCTAGGAAAATGTGGATGCTCATAGCGTCAAGCAAAGCGAATTTAGAGGAAGGTGGCTGGCTCCAGTTTCGTTAACCAGAAACTGGTAAGGAAAAAGACCTGTACACACTGGATCTCGAACAAAGTACGTAGTTGACATTACATCCTATTTACCTAATACAAGATCTTCGTCTGCCTGTCTGCTTAACCGTCCGTCACAAAATTCAGTATTGCTTGAAAAAAAAAACACCTCGACAGACTGAAAAAGTTGGAATGGCTAGAGCAGGGGCCAAATGTACGAAACTCAGCTTAGGTTAGCAGAGCTCCAGCCACGGTGGGCCGGGTATGCATGTTTGATTAGACGAAGTTTTTTTATGCTTGCCAATGACTTTCTAGCGAGAAGGACAGAGATCGGGAGAAAAGTGAGTAAAGCCTAGCAAATGAGGGAGGGGAGGGGGGTAGCAAGTGCGTTTGCTTTAGTTAGCGTTGTTTGCCATAGAACTTATAATTACAATGCGGTTCCGAGACAGCCCAGAGAGCGGAAAAAAAGTGAGTAAAGCCTAGCAAATGAGGGAGGGGAGGGGGGTAGCAAGTGCGTTTGCTTTAGTTAGCGTTGTTTGCCATAGAACTTATAATTACAATGCGGTTCCGAGACAGCCCATAGAGCGGAAAAAAGTATATAAATGTTGACACCGAAGAACTGCTGACAGTGGGCGCAGCTTGCACCAAAAAGAACAGTTTCCCTTGAGCACGAATATGCTGATTCATGCTAAACTAAGCTACCCATAGAGACTGGATGATCCCGACCAAAAGAATTGTCACGCCCGTGAACCCGCAGAAAAAATATTTTAACAAATTTGACGAAAAAAAAAACTGAGATGACGCCAGAGTTGAAAACGGGAGCCTCACCCATGACTGTTACTAATAGCTATCCCTACAACTGAAGTTAAACAAGAATATTTCTTTGGGCCCACTGTAGAGGTAGTAGCTAAGAATTACAGCATCTCGTCAAATGTGGATAGCTGCAGTAGCCGACGCAGGTGCAAGTACGACTGATAAATGGAACGCCATCTGCAAGGAGAAGGCACTGAAGGTGTGCAGCTTTATAAGGTATGATATTAAGTCTTTCCAAATAAATGAGAGAAAAATGATCACAGTTCAAGCTGGAGAACGACTTACCAATTTCTCGGAATGGGCAATAATTTTATAGTCTTTTGTTTTCAGTTCCAGTTTCGATCTCGTGGCGTTAGGAACTACTTCAATCTTGTAGTGTTCGCCCAGCTTCTGAAGTACACAAAAGGAGCAAATAATATTAAGCAAACAAAAATATGATCGGAATAGCGGAACAAGGAAGCGAAGTACCTTCAATATCCCTTCAGTGAAAAAGTTTTGAGCATGTAGTCTTCGAGCAAACAATTTTTCAGCGAAAATGTGCAGAGGAGATGACGCTATCCTTAGTGCCACACCAGACGCTACGAAGACAAGCGGCCATGAGAGACCAGCTCCATGTAAGGCTTCAAAAAGCTACAATAAACCAGTTCCCGATGCGTACAGTTGGAAAACCACTCACCCTCCATAGAAAACTGCAACCCTTGCGTGAAATAACAGTCAGACGCATATTGAAAAAGTGGAGCGATAGCTGGTGGGATCGTGCTAGCGTTACGGCGAGAGACAGCCTGAAATGTATTAACCTCCGCAAAGGTCTGACTACTGAAAGAAATAGCAATACCATTGAGGGGGGGGGGGGGTGTGGTTCACAACAGGACGCTGCATACTTAAGAGACAAAGGAATATTCAGTATTGCAAAGTTCAGCCGCCACACACAGAAAATGCACATAATTTTTGTGCTGACGCATGCAAAAGTGGGCTGCAATTCTTGCATTTTTTTTATTTGCTATACACAGACCATCGAAGGGTTTTTCTAGTTGTCTGGAGTAAAAGAAGACCTTTATACTCTTCTTAATGACACATGTCGTAGAATTCCCACCTATTTCGCGATTCAGAACAAGAATAGGTGAGACTTAACAGAGTGAAAACTGCCATGGCCACACCGGCTTCGCTTGTTCTAAGTTCAAGTCGCGCACCGTTCTCTTTGTTTTTCGGTAACCCTTCCGACTAAAATGTTCCCTGACGGGCAAATAGCGAACGAATGCGGAGCTTTGGTAAGATTCGCAGATAGGCGAACTGACAGTGTCAAACAAGGTACTTCTTCGAAAAATGGAACCCTGTTTTCTTGTATCAATACACCTGCATCTGGTCTTAGCGTAAGAGCTAAAATCAAAATCGTAAGAGCTAAAATCAAAATCCTTTCCAAGCAATACAAAGGTTGCGTAGTGCATCGATTGGGAATGCCCAAACCCTCCTTTCCAGCGAGGTCAGGCCGCTTTGTCAAGAATTTATTCGTTGGTGGTAAGGAAGACAGTGGTGCCACGTAATAGACAACTATTAAACAGCTATCTGTAGCTGGATTAGCTGTAGCTGAAGTAAGTTACGCGAAGACAGTGCCTTCTTCTGGTCTGCGCTGTATTGATGGGAGCGCGCAGTGTTAGAGGGTTTTTTTTTACAACTAATGGCTTGCCCACACGAAGAGGTTGAGGTAGTCAATTATGCAGAGTTGAAGAACCACCAGGAACCAGCCATGAACATGTGAAAGGGACGCTCATTCTCCCAATTGAGTTCCGCGTTGATGCCAGTCTCATCGGTACCTTCGGTGCAACGCGCTCTCTCCCTGCTAAAAGCTCCAGTCACACGAGCTAAGGCCAATGTCAGACTTTGCGAATTGCGCGATTCGCAAAGTCTGACATCGGCTTAAGCGTAGTCTAAAGCTCACCTTTCGACGGGCGCGGGGAGCAGACGCTTTCCTGTTACCGTCAGAGGGGCCTCTACAACTGCGTTACCTATTAACAAGGGTACTTCGCTCTCCAACCCCCCCCCCCACCCAAAAAAAGACACTGCACCACAGATATAGTACGGAGATTATCACTTGGTTGTGGGCTTAAGCTTCGGTGGGGTAGTCTCAACTCACCCTACAAGAAAAACCCATATCAAAGGGATAACTTCCTCACCATTTCTGCAGTGGGTGTGCCTCACTAGGACAAAAAGCGACCTTTCCGCTTTTCCCAAACCTTTTACGCAGCGGGAACCCCAGGTCGACGCTCCTTATGAGCGGGGCTTCACGCTTTATCTGACCTGTTCTGCCCGCAACAGGATACATTACTCTTTTGACAAACTCTTGTCCACTGAACCAGTTTACTGATTGTTATAAGAGAGATCAATACGATCAATACCTCTCTAGTTCTGAGAGGCGCCACCCGTCCGCCTGCAAGACACCACTTTTTTGGTGCACCGGTCGTTCAGTGGCAGAATGCTCGCCTTCTACGCGGGCGGCCCGGGTTGGTTTCCCGGCCGTGACTGCCGTTACATTCATAATCTCACGCCTATCGCCTGATACGGCCGTATGTTGTAATACTCTTGAGCCGTTTTACCGAAAATGTTGCTTAATATCTGTGAGTGTGTGGATAAAAACCAATCTTAACAGAATGACGACAGCGCGCGTTTTGGCTTTTTTGGCCATGTGGGACCAGGGAATTTTGCGAGCGCGACCGCCGCACCTCGGCAATCGTGAATTTTTGATTGATAACTTTTTAAAGCACCAGTGGTACAAAACCATTTCAGCAATATTCAATGCGTAGAAGGTAATCGAAGATATAGTGGCGAAATTCCGATCAAAGAACGTGTAATGGTAATGAAAAGGAATTTCAGTCATTTTCTCTGTAGTGGATGCCAAAACTATTTTCGATGTGGATGTGCCAAGTGAAACATATATTTTTCTATCCTTTAGAGTTTGTATTTACTTTCACTACCCTTTTTTCATTGACATGTTCATGAGAATAGGAAGAAAACGAGGAATGAACCGAGCTGCCAATTCCGCTGTGCTTAAAAACTTCTGCTAAACTGGAGCATATTTGATCATACCGTGACCCATGTCGTTTACAGTTATGTTATGTTGTAATCCATAGAATAGAGCAAGCAAATTGGGAAGAATCCCCGCATACGCTAGAAAAAGGGATGACAAGGGTGAGACGCGCAACCGCGTCTCAATGTCCAACGAGGTGCGCAAAGTGAGACGCGTTACCGCGTCTCAATGTCGTCAATGTGTTAGCATCCAAATACCTCATACACATCTTTAGTGATCGGCTTATAGAACACGCAAAAGGGTGTCGGTAAAGGGCATCTAGAGAGTAAGCCTCTTTTTAAGTGATCACAGGCAGAGTGGCCTGTGTAATTTTTGATTCCTGATTTTTTTTCGTAGTTCTGGCATCGTTTCATCAGGTTGTAGTGAGCCACATTTCTTCGCTACTCATGATCCCATTCCTGAGCAGCGGTGGGAACAGAATATCTTAGCGTTGCGTGTTCTTCGTGAAAAACCACATGTTTTTTTACAGGTGAAGTGTAGAGCCTTTCAGCTAAATGCTAAGCGTACATACCATTCGGTTTTGCAGGTGTATTGTAAACAGTTTTGTTGTTTCCTTTGTAACCTGCCAGACAGAATTTCACGTCCTACTTCGTGAAAGCATTCTCCATCCTGATTACATGTCGGGCAACAGAAGAGTAACCCCGGAAAGACCCCCCCCCCTGAAGAGAAGGGCTGTGCAGTGATCCGCATGAGATCACTAATTGATCGATCGCGCGGGAGTTCCCCACCATAAAAAGGGAGCCGGGAGCAAACTAGTGTGTGTTTTTTTATTGTCTTGCGGTTTGCTGGGCAAGACGCTAAGTGCCACTGCCTGCACTTCTCATGGAAAAAGATGGACCCAGGGGTGAGCTGGTCACGAAGGTGACTACGTCGTTCGGGTCGCTACAGGGACCTTGCACAAGTGGCAGTCATACGGAACGTGGATTATCGTACTTCCGTTAGACACTAGTGGAAATCAGTGCTGTCATCGAGGATGTCGTGAGATTGGCGAAGAGACATCTCGAGGAAGGAGGCACAATAATCACTGCCTGGACCCCCGTTACAGCGCATATATGGACAAATGGATGGCGATAAGTAAACTGTGGAAAATCATCGACAATACGCTAGCAGAGTTCGCGGGGCCGGAACAGTTCAAAGTGACGGTCAGCAATTGTGTCATGGAGGGCAAACTGTTTTTGGAGGCAGGCAGCCCTGAAGGATCGTCGCAGTTTTGCAAAGTGTACACTGGAGTTGCGGCAGCGAAGCAACTCTACGAGCTCATCAGTAGAAAAGTTCCTGAGCTGGACCTACCTTAATTGACGTCTGATCGATTGGTGAGGACACCGATTCCTTCGAGGGGGGCATGTCGGGCAAGAGAAGAGTAACCCCGGAAAGACCGCCCCTGAAGAGAAGGGCTGTGCAGTGATCCGCATGAGATCACTAATTGATCGATCGCGCGGGAGTTCCCCACCATAAAAAGGGAGCCGGGAGCAAACTAGTGTGTGTTTTTTATTGTCTTGCGGTTTGCTGGGCACGACGCTAAGTGCCATATCTCTTCTCACCCCTTTTTGCCTTAGTGGCCTCATTTGCCTGGGTGGCATATTCGGATTCGCCTTAGTGGCGCCTGTTCCAGCTAAGCCTTAGTGGCTAAATTGTTGCCTAAGTGGCGATTGGGTTCTGTTCCACCACAGCGGCTCGAGGATAAGGTGTAAGGTGTACCTTGCCATACGGGCCAGATAGGTAATTCATTAAAGCTCATCGGCACTGCTTCAACCCGGACTGTCGGTCGACGCCTGCGCCGCACACCAGGACTTTCCTCACGGCTCTCGTAGACACCCAGGGACTCGAGTGCGATCAGCTTAATTGTGTTCTCATATCGTTCGTTTTTCTTGTTTTTATCTGATTGTTTCGAATAAATTCCGTTGATATCGGCGTGTTCTGTGGACTAAACCCGAAACTTGGTCAGATATCTCTAGCACAGTCGGCTTACATGGGCGCCGAACGATTGACTGAGTGAGAAGTCTTAGTCAAGGGACTTCTTGATTATTGATCGGGCTAAGGCAGGAACGCCCGTGGTGCCGCAGAGAGGCGCACATTGGATCAAAGCCATCGAAGGGTTAGGATTGTGCCGAGAGGAGAGGCACTTGGATTCAGAAAGGGGTGAAAGCAGGAATTACTCGTGGGGAGTACCGATATATAGTACGGTCTGTGATAGCGGATAAACCCGTCAGTGTTCGTCAGTTTATATCGCGTCGCTTGATTGATTGCTGTTCGTGAATTGGAGATAAAGGCACTGATGGAAGAAGTAATCTCTGACGTTTCCAGGCCCACGATGTCATCAGTTGGAGAAAATATGGAGCTAGGCGAGAATGTAGAGCCTAATAGTCAGGTAAGAGTCCGAGTCCTTCCGTACGCAAAGGAGAGAGGAGAGAAAGAAGGCAAGTGTGTGCGCGTTCTGGTGCAGTTACAGAGGGAGATAAGCGAGATAGTAAGTAAATTAGTGTCCAGGGAGAAAAGACACGAGATCGATAAAGTTCGAGTTGAGTATAAATAAATTGGAGGGGAGGGTGATGGAAGGTAAGGGAGATCTAGGAATTTCGCCTAGTTTAGCGGTCTCTATAAACAAGATGTTGGCCGAAAGAGGGATCGAGTCGAATGGAGAGTGGAACGACTATATAAGAACCATGAGATGGGGATATATTAGCAGAGCTCTGTGAATTTTTAGAAACAGATGTGTTACAGGTCAAAGATAGGGTGGAGCTGCTCCACGACGCGGTCAAGAGGGCTGACTCGACAGACCATGGATAAGCCGGGAGTAGAGTCACTTGCTGAAGAGAATCAAAACGCGACACAAATGAATGTATTGCAGCAAGCGATGTCTTCGACTGGACATCCGTGTGCGCAAGCCTGGAGGCAACCTTTGGAGAGGCCCGAAAGGACGGAATGGGCAGTGGCCAACGCAGGTGAGGCTGTTGTTAATCAGTTTACAAACTATCTAAGAGCCATGACGTGTCCAGATCCTGGGATATTCAAAGGCGCTAGGAACGAGGATTTCTAAAGGGTTCATAAGGAAATTTAGGAGAAAGTATGAGGAAGTGGTTAAGTGCGAGTCGACCCTAATAGAGATTCTGAGCGATGACCACTTGAGTGGGCGAGCGAAAAATATTTTCATGGCCTTACCTGGCGCTGTTAAGGAGCAGGGATTTGAAGCAATAACCAATAAGATGGCTCGACTGTTGGCCTGTGATTCGACTGCAGGGAGAATGAGAGCCCTGACGGAACTGAAGCATTTAGGACTTAGACCCAATCAGGAAGTGGCCGAGTTCTGCGTGGTATTGGAGAAGCTGGGGAGGCAAGCGCACCCGGAGGGATCATTTGAAGACCGGTCCTTGGAATATGCTCAGATACTGTTGGACAATTTGAGTGGATGGCCCGAGCATTTTCAACTGGTGAGTGCATTGCATAAGGTCGAGCCAAAGAAGGCGTATGAAGAGGTAAAGCAGCTAGCTCTTAGTATTGAGCAATCGAAGTTAATGTTGAGTAAGTATAGGAAAAAGGTGCAACCACCATGGAAGGCCAGGCTAGCCCAGTATCAGGAAGGAAGGGACGGAAGGAACGCCATAAGAGTGGCATCGAGAGGACCAGGGAGCGAGGAAAGAAATAGTCAGAGAGAGCCTAGTTACAGAGCACCAGCAGGGGGGCCAAGGAAATCAGGCGGAGTGCAAGAGCCGAGTAGTCGCCCTCTAGCAGAAAGCAAGCGATGCTATAACTGTTCAAGATATGGGCACATAGGGCGCGAATGCCCTCAACGGGCCACAAGAGTAAATCAAATCGGGAAGAATGAGCAACAAGAAGGAAGAGGAAAGGCTACGCTCTCAAGCATAGCCGACCAAGCGCGTAGCCATGCCGGTAAGATGACGGAAAAATAGTAAAAACACGCTAATTGGGGATCATGTCGTAGCATCAGTTCGGCTCCTCAATGAGGAGAATCCAGCACTCATCGACACGGGATCCATGATCAGCATCGTACCGGTGGAGGTATTAGGCAAGGCAAAGGATAGAGGATTCGACGTAGATACCCTGAAGCTAGTCGAGAAGTCGCAGCTAGCTCCAGTCTTCGATGCATCCGAGAACAAAATGGAGTTTTTAGGAGCAGTTTTTATCGAAACCGAACTTGAAGGAGGAAATCGCTGCGTTGTACCACTCCACATTAGCCCGGCTAAGGATGAGGAGTTGATTCTAGGCACCAATGCTCTCAGTAGACTGGGGGAAGTATCCATAGTTCGGAATGAAGTGGAGGGTAACAGACGGGAGAGGAAAGGAACGATGAGGAAAAGTAAAGGTGAAATATCGCGCGTATGCGCCCCCTCACAAAGCCGCGCTGGTATCAGTACAATGCAAAGGAGAGGAAGCAGAAGAAGCCGAGCGTGTGATATGGCCTACGAAAAGGGGGATAACCGCAGGCGTGTACAGCATTCGGGATCGAGAGGTTAGAGTCCCCGTAGTCAATAATAGTGAGGAAGGCTTGGTACTCAAAGAAGGCGAGGAAGTGGGCCACTGGAGCACCGAAAAATGGCATCAGCGATGGGAAGAAGTGGAACCTCTGAAGTGGGATAACGAGGAGCACCAATTGCAAGGACAGGAAAGGGTTGATAGGTTGATCGAATTACTTGAGGAAAACACAGAACACGAGGGACTGGATGGAAGCATTCGGGAACTCGTAGGAATGCATGCGGAAGCTTTTGCGATTTGTGATAGAGAGCTGTCTCAGACTGACGTGACTGAAATGTCCATTGATACAGGAAGTAGTGAGCCTATTAAGATGAAAGCACGCCCCGTTCCGCTGGGAGTGAGATCAAAATTGAAAGCGCTCCTGACAAATTTGTTGGCAAGGAATATAATCGAAAAGAGCAGGTCGGACGAGGAGAAAGATGGGTCAATTAGACTTCGTGTAGATTATAGAGAGTTGAACAAAAGGATAAAATTAGACGCGTATCCACTCCCAAGCATGGAGGCGGTTCTCCAAAGTCTGAACGGCAAGCGCTTCTTTTCCACGCTAGATTTGTGTAGCGGCTATTGGCAGATACCGCTAACAGAAGAGGCAAAGGAGAAGTCGGCCTTCGCCACTCCCGAATGGACTGTTTCAATTTCACATGACGCCATTCGGGCTGAGTACCAGCCCAGAAGTATTCCAAAGGATGATGGACACTGTGTTAGGGGGAGACGGTCAATTCAATCGTCGGCTAATGAGGTCACGCCGCGAGGAGCGTCGCGCGCGGCAGCTGGTGCGGCGATTTTTGTATGGGCCTTGGCTTAACGGTCCTTGTCCATAAGTTGCTGGTGGGGTTAGAGAACTGATAAGACCAAAGTTCCAGACATCAGTGAGCCAACAAGAGTCACCTTAAGATCTCCGCAGTTATTTAAGCCTCACTGTACAGAGCTTGTGCCATGTAAAGGTTGTCCTTTTGAACATAATGAGACTTCTTTATTAATCAACTGCCTGAATTGTTATCAGAGAGCGATAATCTGGCTAAATCGGAAAAATATTACGTTCCAAGACGCAGTGGAGGAAGGCATAACATTAGTATGACAGAATAAGTTTGTAAATAATGGCAAGGGACAAGGAACCTGTATTTTAAGGGGCAGGTGATCATATACCGTGTTTCACGACTGGAAACTTCATCTAATCCTACATTCCCCAATGCTAGAACCCTGAATTCTAGCCACGGCCGACGTCGCATCGCGGGCTGCGGCGGCTGGCGCGGCGACCTAGCCATCGCCACGATTGAATAGTCACGCACCCTGTGTTAGGTGATATATTAGGGTCTGAAGTTTTCTGCTACATAGACGATATAATGGTGTGCACGACATCAAAACAGCAGCATCTAGAGTCAACCGTATCTGCGGACCGAGGACGCTCGTGTCCAGCTTCTCCATCGTCGGGGCGATGCCCTAGCCTACCTAGACCAGCTCGTGATACAGTCGTGCTTTATTGGTTTTCTTGTGCCTTTCTATTGCTTTGTTCGGATATTCTTGGTTCTGTCTCGGTTTATTCGTTGCTCATATCAATATTTCTATTGTTCTTTGATGACATTAGGATAAACTCTTAGTAAGTACAAGAGTCTAGGCAGAAGCACGGCGTATGCACGTTCCCCTGCTCGCGCTAGCTTACTGGTAGCAGCGAGTGGTTCCACCCTCGCTGTGTCGAAAGGTAGGTCAGGTAAGTTCTTTCTGTGCCTCGCTGAGCTTCGCCGTTGCGGGATGGCCACTCGCTGGCGGCGGCTGGCCGGCGGTTTGGCACATGGAAAAACTTCGCCTTGCGGTCGGCTCGGGACAAAGACTATCGTACCCCGTTCAAATTTCTGTTTTGGTCAAAAGCCCTTTTGCTTTCTAAAAGTTCATCAGTTAACGTCCCTTGTTTTTAGGGTTCATGGAGCTTTTCCCATGGTTCATTGGGTACGGTAATCTTTGTCTAAGCGTTTTTTTGTTTGCGCGCTACCCTGGACGAGGGTTTAAACCGTCAGAAGCTTCTAAAGAAAGGACAGTTAAGGGAATCCTCGAGGAAATGTTGATGCCAAGTGCAATGGAGTTCGTCCCAGGATTTTGCGAGTCGAAGATGGGTGCACCGTAAAGGAGTTCGCTGAAGAGTTGATGCCGCCGTTGCGTTTTCGGAACAGAGTAGGGACGCTAAATGATCAGTTGAGTGGCGGCGCGTTGAGTTCCTCCGGAGAGGTCGGTCAGTTTTGGAATATGAATTTTCGAGAATCGATTTCTGATGAAAACGTAGTTCCGCGGATAAATATTTAAAAAAAACCCGTTGAGAAACGGACAAAAAGAAAACATATGAATACATCATTTTCAATTATTTCCTTTGCTGTTGTATTTATACTGGTTAGGCTTATGAGGCCCGATGGGCCTGCATCCAAGATCAATTGTGCGATTGTGGGGTGAAATTATGGGTCGAATGCTGATCAGGTGGCAGTGTTCAGAATTACCAGTGATATGGGAACTAACTTTCGCCCGGTTTACAAGTCCTAACTCGTTTATGGTGCCCATCCTTTGTTCGGTGAATGTCTTTCTTCACGTTTTGAGTATGTGGTCTTTGGCGGGGCGCCCTTTGTGCGCATATGGCAAGCTCATCGAGCCGCGCCCGTCAACACTTACCAACCTAATAAGGGGGACTATCGCCAGAGCTGGTCCACGCCGCGTAAGGTTTCTTCCTTCTGGCATATAGCAGGCGGTGACCGCCCCCACCTATCTCACTCACCTCTGGCATCGGTACAACGACCGCTGGTCAACTCGTTTCTTCACAGGTTGGTTTTCTTTTAATAAGACGGTCTATCTCTATCCTCCGATTTATTCGTTCTTTTACTATCTTTTCTTATCTTTTCTTTTCAAAGTCTTCCCTAGCGAATTCTCCTCCATTTCCGATATTGTTATTCAGCGAGCGCGTGACTTCTTCATCGCTTAGAACTCATGCTCGCGTTCCCTTACACCATTTCCATTATAAACATTGGTGGTTCCTCATGCGCGATAGATAAGCCTGGAATGTTTTCTTTTAACATGTTTCTCTTTCCATTGTTTTCCCTTCATTCTCGAGCTGGGATATTCTCTTATCTCACACATTCCAGATTCCCTTCTTGATGATTAGTTGGGTATCCCAGCCTAAGGGTGGATTACGGTAGCCCGCCCCCATTGGTTGTCCCCGCCCTCAACCAAGTGAATAAGAGGGTTAGTCACCCTCTCATTGTCGTAACTGTTCATCTGTTACTTGGCTTACGTTCTTACTTGCTGCGCTCTTACTGCTCTTGTTCATGGGTCCTCCTGTGACCCGCTCTCGTACTCACTCTGCTGATTCTAGGGCGGTTGCCCTGACACCCAGATCAAGTGATTATATGTCTGCTTCTGATAGTCTAGCAGGCGCTTTATCTTATTTAGATGACCGTGCCAACGTTCACGGGAAGGACGCGAAGACCTTACGCGACGCGACGGTACTCGCCATCTCCGAGGCGAGGGAAGAGGCTAAAGCCGAGACTTCTCGGCTGGCGCAGACGATTAATGAAGGTAACTCCAACCTCCTTTCCGACTTGAATCATTCTTTTGAGGCGGTCGGGAGCGCATAAACGCGCTTCCAGTGGTCGCGACCGTGAGCCCGGAGGGGCCATTACCCAGAGTAGTCCCATTCACCGGACCGCTTGGAGGACGTCATGCGGATGAGGTCCACCTCTTGGACTTCCCAACAGAAGGCCTACTTTCTTACAGGGTATTTGGACGGTGTGGCTAGGGAGAAAGTCGAGGAACTTTCAGAGGAAGAACGCGACGATTATTCAGCTGTCGTCGCTCACTTGAGGAAGTCCTTCGAGGGTCCGCAGCACCGCTACATGGCACGTCAGGCCCTGTCCTCATGCCAGCAGCAGATGGGTGAGTCTTCCTCCACTTTTGCTAACCGATTATTACTTTTAGTCCGAGCGGCAACGGCCGGCCAAGACACGGCCAGCCAATCGTGGCACGCCTTCGGCCGGATATTCGCTACTATGTCAAGCTCGACAATCCGGCTTCATTCGAGCAAGCGGTGGCTAAGGCTCAAATGGTCGAACAGCTTCTAGCCGAGGCCACAGCTGACCGCTTGATGCGCCCATCCCAGATGGCGCAGCCAATCGAGGTGAAGGCAGCCGCTCCTCCAAGGCGACCAGCGCCTCCGAGACAGGAGTCCAGGGGTTTTCAATATGCTCAACCTTCGGTTCCTTTTTAATCGTGGTTCAACGCGCTCATTTCAGAGAACAAGAGGAAATCCTCCGCCTCAGCCGCGCAGGCTGGGTTCGGCACCCACGTGCTTCAACTGTGGTGGAATCGGCCATTTTCTCGCTCCTGCCCGTCGCCTCGCGACTCTCGCCGGAATACAGGTGGGTCCGTTTGTAGTTTTTCTCGTGATCGTGGGTTTTCCAATGTCTCTTCTCGTCATCTTGTTTCTCCTTCTCGACGTGAACGCGATCACGAACTTTCGGAAGCTCGCGAACAAATTCGATCTCTTTCTATTTCCCTGCGAGAAAATCAGTCGGCTTTGGAAAGGTCCGACGCCAGAGTTAATGCCTTGGTTCGTCGCAATGAAGAACTGGCAAACTCTGCTTTTGGGAATCGTTCTAATTCCTCTTCTGCATCGCTTCCTATGCCTCAAGTTAAGTCTTCTATTGCCTATTGTTTCGCTCTTATGTTGTGGCATGAGCTGAAGCATTGCCCGCTTCGGCATGGCTTTGTCCGCAAGACTCAGCGGACGCCATTGCTCGAATTCCTACGTCATACAATTGCTCGCATATTATTCCACGTGTAGAGGAGCCTCCTCGCTCGCTTTCTATTCATATCTACCGTCCTAATACTCAACGGTACGATACTTGGCCTTTCTTTGTAAGATTATTACTCATTCGGTGACCTATTCGGTCAATCTTTTCGGTGCTCATTATGAAAACCGTACTGAGACTCACGTCATTGTTTCTCTTGAAGCGTTCAAACTCATGATCCAGCACCATAAGTGCGAATTTGGGGATATGGTGCAGTTTAATGAGGTCTGGTCTACTTCCAACCCGTTGGTCATCGATTGGCCATCGGCCCCGTTCGGCTGCTGTGCTGAGCATTCCATTTCGGTCTCCAACTGTATTCTGGTCCGCACAGTGGTCCATATGCGCCATGGGGCCACCTCTCCAGACTCACCGGCTGGCAATCTCGGTCAGTGTGCTATGAAGCCGGTAATTGTGTCTTGCGGGACGGGTCCGTACTCCTTTGGACTCCCAATGAGAAGGAGACGTGCCGTTTTACACCGGTTCATGAAGATGAGGGGTCGTCAACTCGGTGAGATCTGGATTCAGCGACTCCAAGGAGTTCGCTCTATCGTGGCGAGACGCTAGTGACCGCATTCAAGACTGTGGGGCCCAGTTTATCCTCTCAGACCAGGGGTACGCAGTCGCGCCCCTCACCCGGCTGCCCCGTTCCGCCAGCGCGGACGCTGGCATAGTCACCTCCAACCAGCTGGCGGCGCAACTCTTAGCGGTAGAGGGATCCGTAGGGTCGGCAGTTTCGGCGCTCTTTCACCATGCTCTGTCCGCGCTTTGTGACAGAACGAACCTACTGGCCTTCGCTCTCCATACCTCGCTTGCCGCTAGCCTACTCTACCCTTACGCAATCTACTAGGGCGCTGCCGACATTGCTGCCACCTCATTGGGAAGCGATCTAGTGCAAATTCATCGGTGCATGGCTATCCCTGCGCATCATTTTGCCCTTGTTCCATTCAAGTTAAGATCATTCCTCCCAGCGGTCAGGCCATTTTCTCATACCTTGACCCGGCTACCTTAGTCGTTTCTCAGAACGCCTCTCCGGCTGATTGCTCCGCAGTGCGTTATTTCTATCTCTCACACAATTCCTCCTACCATAAATTCGACTCCTTGACCGGCGAGACCCAAGTCGTGCCATTCTCTAGTATCCGCAATGTAGGTCCGCATTCTAGCATTAACGCCTCTGCTTTATTAGCGCTTCCGCTTACCATTATAATAATTACCATAATTTGATCCTGACTAACCTCAGTAAACTTGTCCAAGATCATCAGTGGCAAGAACTTTGGTCCAGCGTTTCATCCGAACACCTTTCTCAGGTAAGGGTGGCGAGTGAACACGCACCTTCCGGGCTAGTTGGCCCATCGCCATTTTCTCTTTGGACCTTACTCTTCGGGCCTTGGTCCTTTTCGATCTTTGGATCACCTTTTGCTGCGTTATTGTATCCATCCGTGTATTAAAGGCAGCCATTACTCTCTATTGTAACCTGTTTTACCCGGGGTGGTTGCCCCGTCTCCAAGAACATATTTTCGAGCCGAGCGCTCTCTCTTGGCGCACAATTGCGCGACCCACTCTGAGACCGTCCTTAACATCTCCTTACCGAACCAGCGCCAACTCCAGTTGAGTTGGCATGCGTCAAAATAGATGGCACTTCCTCTTGGCCGCCACGAGCTACTATGACTCCCGTAAACGTATTGTATCTGTCAGACAAGGACCGTTATTTCGTGGCCCAAACCCGATTCGGGTCAACAATATTAGCGTGCTCGCACTCATTGACTTGGGCGCTTCAATAATCATCACGTCGGTCGAAGCCATGCCTGCTGTTCGGGGCCTTCGACCTCGCTAAAAGCGATGTAACTAGCGCGTAGGCATGGCAGGGGTACCCGTTCATCTCATGGGATACGCATTTCTTTCATTTGAAATTCGGCTCATTATCATTCAACCATCCGGTTTACTTTACAAAGTCGGCTTGCATTCCGACGTTGCCGACACTTATAATATAATTCTGGGAAACGATCTACTGCGCAAACTTCCCCCGTGGTCAATCGATTACGGTAATCGCACGCTGCGGATGGCCGACCAACACCCCAAAATAATGCGGCTCCTGACGAAGCGCCAGCGACACCCGATCAGCTGGTGGCGGTCCGCGTCGCCGAAACTACCGTACTCCCTCCCGCAGCCGAGACCTTTGTGAGGTGTCGGACGGAAGGGATCGATTCCGGTCCATTAATGTTGATCACACAAAGCGAAAAGCTTTCAGAAAAATCCTTAATGGTGACACCAGCTGTGATCAACACGAACGATCCACTTCTTTTGGTAGCTAATCCATCTCCCAGACCGGAAACGCTCTATAAAGGACAGCACCTTTCATCGGCTGTACCACTCCTTGAAGGTGAGTCAACACTCCTTTCCACATCAGTGCTAGATCCTTCACCTTTGTGGGAAATTTTTCTTTGAGGGCGGATCGCCCTGAAACCAAGACTCATATTGATTCCTCCGATATCGATTTATCTCATGCCGAAGTGTCTGAGGAAGAGCGTGAGCAGCTCGCTCAATTATTTTATGAATTTAGGGACAGAATATCCACAGGATCCTACGATTTAGGCTCCTACGAGGAGTCGGAAATAGTCATTAAGACAACGACGGAAACACCACCTACTCGTTTCCGTCCCCCTCGAATCCCGGTAAAATTCCAGAAAGAGCTGGATGACCACATCAATAAGCTCCTTCGCGCAGGGCGCATCGTTGAAAGCGACACCCCGTGGATCCACAACACGGTTCTGGTAAAGAAAAAAGACGGTTCTTTACGCGTTTGCCTCGATTTTCGCCCGTTGAACGAGGTGACAGTCCCGGATCATTATCCGCTCCCGCGCATTGAGGATATCCTCGCCAAAATTGCCGGCCACAAATTCTACACCACCCT
>MU868716.1:0-17181 GCA_036418205.1 Ostertagia ostertagi | reverse complement strand
TGAACAACATCCTCGGTGAGCCCGTTCCTTTTCCCTTGTTCATTCTCTTAAAGTCCGGGACGGACTTTTGGTAAAGGGGGGAGGTGTAAGCCGCGCCATGCAAGCGCGCGTCATTATGTTTTGGTGTGACTCATCCTATGCTTTCAGGGCGTGGCGATGCGACCGAAGGAGCGATCGAGGAGTCAACCGTATCTGCGGACCGAGGACGCTCGTGTCCAGCTTCTCCATCGTCGGGGCGATGCCCTAGCCTACCTAGACCAGCTCGTGATACAGTCGTGCTTTATTGGTTTTCTTGTGCCTTTCTATTGCTTTGTTCGGATATTCTTGGTTCTGTCTCGGTTTATTCGTTGCTCATGATCAATATTTCTATTGTTCTTTGATGACAATAAACTCTTAGTAAGTACAAGAGTCTAGGCAGAAGCACGGCGTATGCACGTTCCCCTGCTCGCGCTAGCTTACTATCTTCCAATACGTAGCAGCACGTCCTCAAAATTTTAGAGGAGCAGTTAAAGAGCTACTGGAAAGCTCCGCTACTCGCTCTCAAGCCTCTTCTGTCCTCTCCCGGATAACCGTCACGGCCATACAACGTCGCGGTGCAAGTATCCGGATGCTGTGGCAAAGAGCGTGCAAGTTGCGGGATTGGGCCTCTGTCTGGAGCCAAACACAACGACCACGACTACGCGGCGTGCAAGTGCGGCGTGTGGGCGACCACACAATGTACTACTGTGCGCCAACCAAAGACAAGGCGGCGGCGGCGGCTCAAAAGGCGACGACAATGATGACAACCACAATGGGCAGCGTACAAGATGTCGGGATCGAGAATGAAAAATTAGTTATTGTACATGAATTTTATTTTTGTGGCCGGCAAGGGTCAGAAGGGTTCTGACATAGGCCAGAATCCGCAGTTACCCCCGCTCCTTATTGGCAGGGCTTAGCGCTTTCTCTGGTCTGTTCTGCCCGCAACCGGGTACATTACTTTTTTTCATAAAGATGAAAACTTGTTCACTGAAGCACTTTATTGATTATTATAAGACATAGATACGTCTATTTAAACAGGCGCCACCCATCCGCCTGTGCGCCACCACAGTTCCCGCTCAAAAAAATCTCGCGCTGCAAAAAGCGGAAAAGTCGTGTTCTGTTCTAGCGAACCCTACTCTTTTGCGGTGCAATAACTTCGCGTAAATGGAGCCCTTTCGGGTGTGTGCAATATCGTGAAGTCCTTCACAGCCGCAATGCCAACGAGGCGCAAGACCCGCAATTGCCACATCCACTACGCCTATGTCTTGACTGCACAACTCGTTCCTACCATCCAACTCCTAGACTTTTGTGATTGATCAGTATACAGGGTGCGCCATAATATGCTAACAAATTACGGCATAGGAATCTCTACTTCAACTGGAATGCGATGAAACTGCGCATATTTACAACACGCATCGTTCCAATTTAAACGCTGCACGATATTCAAATACCAGTTGGCGCCGCACGCCTTGCGCGCGCAAACCACTGAGATGCTGCGCGAAATTTGATGGCGCGACGACAATTTTCAATTTGCCTTGATACAGCCACAGAATCGAATTCCGGCCAATATACCGCTCCATCATCGATCAACCTCTTTTTCTTCGTCAACCATTATCCTTTTCCCGGTCTCCGGACTGCTTCCGGACAATAAATCTCGTGGCAAACTCCGCCTACTTCGGTGCGTGCTCCGCCCACCAATAGCATTTGGCCCCCTTCCTTTCGCCGACCTCTACCTTTTTCACCGGTCTCTGGGATCTGAAGCAGCTGATCTCTTTTCCCTCGCCAACCTCTAACCCCGTTTTCCCTATCTCTAGGACTTCTTGGAGCCGAGTTCTGAATTTTCGTCGCAAACTCCGCCCACTTTGGTCAAACCCCGCTCACCGGTTATAGCTGGGCTCCACTCCTCCACCCACCTCCATCCACCTTTTTCCCTGCCTCCGGGACTTCTTGGAGCCGAGATTAATGAGTTTTTCGCAAAACTCCCCGCCCACTTTGGCCAAGCCCCACCCACCGGCAACAAGCCGGGCTCCAAATAACGCCCACCCATTGAGGGCTGGATTCCACTTGGAGGCACCTCCATCCACCTTTTTCCGGGCCTCCGGGACTTCTTGGAGCCGAGTTATGAATTTTCGTCGCAAACTCCGCCCACTTTGGTCAAGCCCCGCCCACCGATGACAGCTGGCCTCCACTCCTCCACCCACCTCTATCCACCTTTTTCCGGCTCTTTAAGACTTCCCCGGCCCGAATTATGAGGACTTGTAGAAAATGCTGTACACTTCAGAGCGCGCTCCGCCCATTGTGGGCGGGCCTCCGCCCACGTCATGTATGCTGGAAACACCTTAGACATTGCTCCCTACACCAATTTGTTTTCTGCTCTGTAGGCTTTCTCCCAACCGAGTTATGAAATTTTTCATAAAGCACTGCTTTTTTGGAGAACGCCCCGCCCACCGGGGGTGGGTCTCCCTAATTCGATGTGACTTACCAATGCACACCTTTACCCACTTTTTGGCCCAGTTTCGAGGTGTTTTGTCACTGAAATTGAAATCTTGGTCGTCAGTACAGTTCATTTCGACGCACGCCACGCCCACTGTGGGCGGGGCTCCGCTTAGCTGATGTGTGTTTTGTACTTCGTGAGACCTTGCCCACCCATCCCACACTTGACCCGGTCCCTCCAGGCGGATCCCGAGGAGCTAGGGAATTTCGTGACAGACATACAGACAGACGACAGACGACAGACGAAGCGCTTTATAGTAAGTAGGATAGTTGCTTAAGACAAGAAATACAGCTAATAGAAACTTTGATGCGCCTTAGCGGAGGTCGCAAGACTCTCCACCGAAGTGGCGTCCTCCGCGCCTTCCCACCAATATATGCTCTTCCACCGATGACGTGTGGAGCCGTGCTCACCTCTCAGCCAGGGTCAACCGTCCGTTCGAACTGTTCGAACGAAGGGGTCGCATTTTGGTCGGAAGGGGGTCGCAATTTCGAGGACTGCCAGCCACAGGCGCGTGCGTGGCGTATCCGAGGGCAAGAATTGTTTGTGCAGACCGCATTAGATTCGATTAATTATGCACAGAGAGACAGTTAGGCAAATTACGGTGTTTTCCTTGAGGAATAAAGAACAGTTGAATGCATCCCTATGAAAGGTTTGACTTCTCGGGGCTGAAATTAAAGTTCTTCGGGACCTGATTTTCTGAGGACGATTCTTCCAGACAACGGTAAAACACATAAGAAAGCAGAAATCTCGTAGTCTTCAAAAATGTCGCCCTCCCCAACAAGTTCTTTGAAGGAAGTTATTATTGCTGAAAGCTCAAAAACTCGCATGTGCTGCTCAAAAACCTATGGGAACAAAATGTTCGAACGTGTGATTTTCTCGGAAAATGGATTTTGAAAAACGGTTTGGTGCTTGTTAGAAAGAGCAAATCCTGTACTTTCACCCCATGAAAAAAGTGCATCAAGTGAAAATGAAGTGAGTTATGGTCGCTGAAAGCCCAAAAACTCGCTTTTGCACGAAAAATGTTCGAACGGGACAATTTTTTGAAAAAGGGGACAATCACTAAACTTTTTATACTGTTTTGTTAGAGAAATATTTGAAGTTTCTGAAACTTTTTACAGATTTCCAAAATGTCGCATACGAAAGATTTTATGGGCCTTCAAAGTTGAAGGTGCGCCTTCTTAGAATTTTGGGTTTTCCACTTCTAACAGAAGTACTTTCCGGAGAGTTAGGCAATCCTTGTAGTTTTCTGAAAGCGCACCTCAGGCACAATCAAAATCTACCTCAACAAGTCAAAAAAATACGTCCCAAGAAAGTTATTCCCCTCTAAAATTTTTTCTTCGCCGCGTCCCGTTCTTCCAGCGCCCGGGTGATACCTGCCGCGCTCCAAGGCCGACGCGACGACGCGCAGACGCTTTCTGGCGCAACGGATTCATGTCTAGCACTCTTATTAACAAAAACAGGGGGTCGCAACTGGACCCCCTCGAGAGCTAGGGGGTCGCAAAAATCCCGAAAATGTTCGAACGTGACGGTTGACCCTGCTCTCAGCCAGCGCGACCCTTCCTTTAAGACTACTGGGACTTACTCTCAAAATCAGGACATTTCGAATGCTACATGGCTCTTCTGTGCCGTGAAAACCGAAATAATAAAATGAATAACTGAAATATTGACATTGTCGCAGTAAGACTTTATCAGCAAACCTTTCGAAAAGGTTGAATGGAACTAAGAATGGAACTGGTTCGAATTCTGCAGTCTACTCGGCCCAAGGTCCGGTCCTACTAGGCTATGCGGTTACACCATGGGATGACCAAGCAAGGAGAGTGCCGGAGACGGGTACAACTGTAGGTTCGTCAAATCGCAATTCGCAAAAAGGCTACTCAATTCGCGGAAAATAAGGAAAATCAAAGTCCGATCTCATATTAATGACAGACTCTAGAGCATCAGTCGTGTTACGCTAGGCCATGGCCGAGGCAGCACTGGTCAAAGAAGCAGCTTGTAAGAGGCATCTAGCAGAGAGCAGGAGCCAAAGATCATGTACATCAAAAACATAATCACCGAGCTCCAGATAATATAGAATGAAATCGTATACCTGAAGAAGCATACCACTTCGACCCTGACCTGCGAGCAAAACTTCGAGTCTTTCCAACGATGAGAGTTGTTCATAGTTCGCAACTAGGGAGATTAGGATAGTAGGCGACAGGATATTAGGATAGAGTAGGAGATTGCGCTGACAAGATTGGATACGTATCGATTGAAATCGCTGGAGAGTAGTAGATTGGGCGACTTCAAGCGAATAGATCAATACATATCTAATCTTGTCAGCGCACTATCCTAATCTACTACTATCCTACTATCCTACTCTACTACTATACTGCATACTACGGACTTATACAGTGGTCCAAGCCTATGCATTGAATTAGGGCTGCTTCTGGGGAACCGGAGGCGATGTGATCAAATCTGAGCTGGCCTGATCAGGTTTGAAGGGATATTGTTTTCAAGGCTCTACAATAATAATAATGATAATAATTAAGACTAAAAAACATCGGAATACGTCTATTGTCGTCAGCAGCCTGAAACGTCTTCCGCGACTTCTAGTAAACGCAACTACGGTAAACTTCGAACTCTCCGCTTCACTCAGGTCTTGATGATGTTTGATAATAATGGGTTACCCCAGGCATCGTGCTGCCGATGTCCAAGAGTTGTATTCTTCTACTTCTGTTGTGCACTTACTAAAGCTTAGAAGCAGCCGTTTAAGCAGCAACACGATCGCGGAGCTACAGCAAAGAAAAGGTGGGGTTCTACTAGTGAAATGGATGATAATAGTGGAACAAACATGGAATTCGTAGCACTCACTTCATGACCGCGCCTGATTTTCAGCGCAGCGGATGTCGAGCAACATGGCAGCACTTTGCCCAGTGCAACACTGCTTCCACGAGATAACATTTTCACCCTCAAATCGGAAGCGATAATCGAACCTGCTCAGACAGGAATTTTTCGTAGCAATACAGATACGGAATGTCTCAACATTATAATTGTGTGAAAGAAATAAACCATTATTTTAATAAAAATTCAGAACAAAATAGCATTAAACTGAACACCAAAAAAAGTGCACAATCAAACAATCACAGACAAAAAGAAGTGTGTATACAGTAGTCGACGGTCAGAAAACACAACCGACCCTATAATTATGAAAATTACCGTCAACCTCGACAAGGGATGGGGACTATGATATAGGAATGAGCGAAGAGAATTGTTTGAGCCTTTTAAACTCATTCAAAAACAATAATATTATAGGTCTAAAACGCAATGTAAGAAGTAGTGGAAGTTCGCCTTGATACTAACCGCCTAGTCTTTGACCTGTTCCAGAAAAAGGCCCCTTGTTTCTGTTAGGCTGACGCGCATCACCTTGAGCGTGATACTGACTGGTACTGCTTTCTCCGCCAGTCTGGCGAGAAGAGAGGGGAGTATTGTCTCCTGATGACTGCGATATGACTATTGCTGCTATTACAACAGCGAGCATCATTGGTCCGGAGAGAACAAAACCAAGGATAGCCACGACGAGGTGCAGTGGATCTACACGATATCCCGCCACAGAGAAAGAGTTGAGCCCGTACTGACGTAGGCGGTCATTGGCGGAGTTCCACATCGACGACAGACCTCCAGCTGTCTCGCCCTGAAATACATCAGTGAAGAGAGCGGTGCTTCGACTCCAATACAATCCAATGAGCATAATTAGACGATCAGAGCTGATGGCGCGACAAAAGTATGAAGAATAAAGTCAAGGGAAAACGTATAGCTATAGCTAAACCACCACGCGAAAAATCTGCACTGGCCAAAGGCTCAAAGCAACACCCAAGACCGAACTTGTGGGGTCACAGTGGATAATAATAAAGTTGGTGATGCCGAATTGATTAAAAATAAGAAAAAGGAAAGAAACTGTCGTTGAAGCCCGGAACCAATATTCCCCATTAAAAAGTTAGGGGCGGGGCCAGATGATGGTTCTGCGACCAAGTTGGGTGTGGTGTGAGCTATGTAACTCGTCCTAAATGTTAAGATTAGTCACCAAATACTGACTTTGTAAGACCCTAGCGCCATTGTCGCGCACTTTCGAGCCGCGACAACGGCACATCTGTGCTACTCGTGGCTACTCTATCCCGCCCTGTGTAGATCCTTCGACATGACTTCTTCTGGGGGTACTGCTATGAGCCTTGGTAGACGGTGCAACAAATTAGGTATATTAAAAATGTGCTTGAATGAGAAATTCTTAGAACTGACTGATTTTGAATAGTTGCACACTGGCTTATTTACACCAGAATGCAAATGCCAATATAAATTCGACACAGAAAGAATAGAACAGCATTCAAAAGTACCTCAGTTTGTCGTGAATGTTGAGCAAAACGATTTGGTTCGCGAGCTGTAGGTCGGGGGTTGTTTCGGACATCGTCATCATTCACTACCTCTCCGTTGCTCAAAACTCTGACCATCTGAAACATCCCAATTTTATTGTGTAACATTCTCCTTTTACGGCGAAATTTCGTAGCAGTTCACCAGTAATAGTGCTGGATCTTTTACGAGAAAATTCCGCGGAAGAGTGGCTGATTAAAGCGCGTTCCACAAGAGAAGACCCTCCACTAGCTCAGCTCCAAATCCCGAGGAAGGTGAGAAACCGAACACTAACAATAAGAAGGGGGCTCTGGGGTGGGTGAGCCAATTACAGAAGTTTGAATGCGTAAGGTCACAATAGTCAAGAACCGCTGTTTAGGCGAAAGAGCGCAGACGGAAACATCGAATTGAGGCGGTTCAAAGAACCGAGTTCAAGTATTCGTCGACGGGGGACTCTGGCGCGAATTGCTAGAACATAGACGATTGGGAAACAGCACTTAGCTCAGCCACATCCCAAAGAGGAATGTGGAATCTAGGACTAAGCCTTGAGTGGTTGAGGGATGGGTGTGCCAATAACAGTGCGGCAAAAATTCGACTGTGTGAGTCACAGTAGTGATGAGCTGCTGTTAGGCTGATGTCAGAGTCCGCGATCCGTCGCAGGTTTCGCTGATTTTCGCGATTTGCGCGATTCACGCGACGGGTCACGGAAATCACAAGTGCCCGATCAATACTGCAAGGTGTTCTCCAATCCCGCCGCCACTTCTGCTTGATGGTGATGGCTGAATGACGACTGCTCATGATTCCACTTGTTTCATATTCAGTGTTTCAAATGTTCAAATGGGGCACTTGCAATTTTTGTGATCCGCGCGAAGCCTGCGACGTATCAGAGGAATCGAAAGTGCCTCCATCACCCCCCCCCCCTACTTTTTTCACGTTTTATGGGCGCCGCGGCGAGCACGGCCGAGCCGGTAGCGCCCGCGAAGTGTGCGGGAAATTTGAAAATGTTCCAGCACAGCTCGCGGGCGCCTTGTGTGTGTTGTGCCTTGTGTACTCCTGTGATCCATCGCAGGTTTCGCGAAAATCAGCGAAACCTGCGACGGATCGCAGACTCTGACATCAGCCTTAGGCAGAGCGCGCAGATAAGAGCATCAATTTGGGGCAGTTTGAAGGACCTAGTTCAAATTGTCCGTAGACCGACCCATTGAAAAATGAGTTGTGACGGAATCCTTTTCTGAGGTGAGAGATACGTCCCCAAGGTTGGAGGAATGTCCGCGAGGTAGAAGAGCCATCCTCTCACCCGCGTCAGGGTATTTCCCAGCCCCAAGGTCGGTGATGTGTCCCCAAGAGTGGGGAGATATTCTTGACGGAAACATGAGTGAAGCTGGAGATCTTGCAGCGAAAAAACTTTGCACTGCGAGATGCGGAAAAGGTTTTCGGTTCCAGCGACCCACGCCGCATTATGGATACTACTCATCCTGAAAGATTGCAGTACTTCCTATTATTCTGGAAACAAAAACTTGCAGCACTTAAAAGAACGCGACGAAATCGATTTGAAGCAAACCTTTCCACAGTCCGAGGAGCTAACATAGTTGTGAGGGATGGCGCAGCGCTCCGCTTGTCTGCTTCTCGAAGGCTGGTGTCAGAGTCCGCGATCCGTCGCAGGTTTCGCTGATTTTCGCGATTTGCGCGATTCACGCGACGGATCGCAAAAATTGTGTGTGAACATTTGAAACACTGAATATGAAACAAGTGGAATCATGAGCAGTCGTCATTCAGCCATCACTATCAAGCAGAAGTGGCGGCAGGATTGGAGAACACCTTGCAGTATTGATCGGGCACTTGTGATTTCCGTGACCCGTCGCGTGAATCGCGCAAATCGCGAAAATCAGCGAAACCTGCGACGGATCGCGGACTCTGACACCAGCCTAAGGCCTTGTCAGAGGGGCTATTTTATAGGGCAGTTTCGAAATAAAGCGGCAGCGCACACTAAGGTGGTGCCAGAGTCCGCGATCGTCGCAGGTTTCGCTGATAGCGAAGCGTAAAAATCGCTCAAATCATCGAAACCAGCGACAGATCGCGTACTCTGACATTAGCCTAACGCTGGTGTCAGAGTCGGCGATGCGCCGCAGGTTTCGCTGATTTTCGCGATTTGCGCGATTCACGCGACGGGTCACGGAAATCACAAGTGCCCGATCAATACTGCAAGGTGTTCTCCAATCCTGCCGCCACTTCTGCTTGATAGTGATGGCTGAATGACGACTGCTCATGATTCCACTTGTTTCATATTCAGTGTTTCAAATGAATGGGGCACTTGCAATTTTTGCGATCCGTCGCAGGTTTCGCGCAAATCGCGAAAATCGCGCAAATCACGCAAATCACTGAACCTGAGACGGATCGCGGACTCTGACACTAGCCTAAGCCTTGGGGCGCATTCATAGTTGGTCGTCCAGTCGTAACTAACGTGACGATCGATTAGGGTTAGATACGTATCGGCCGTTCAACCCTTAGGCGCGTCTGACGACGATACGCTTCCATGATCAACGATCGTTACGATCGCTATGATCGGACACGGCTCCCAGACAATACCTAACCATTTGGGCGCGGCCGCGGCGAACGCGAGGATTACGTGACTACTTGAACTCTCCCCTATGTTCTCTGCCGCGAAAGGCCAGAGCACAGACGATTAGAGAACGGCGCCTGGCTCGGCTCCAAAACCCAAGAAAGAAGGTGACAGCTCTAGGACTAAGCCTTGGAGGGAAGAGGAATCCGTAGTGGGTGAGCCATATACAATGTGGCAAAGTTTGCATATGTTCGATCTCAGTAATCATAAGCCGCTGTTTAAGCGAGAGAGCGCAGGCGAGAGCATCAAATGAAGGCAGTTTAAAGGACTGAGTTCAAGTTGTCCGTAGACCGCTGAGTGAGTTGATAGGTGCCCGCGAACTCAGCACAGCACAGTTCGCGGGCACCTCGAGTGCGTTTTCAACGGTTCGCGGGCACTATCGACTCGGCCGCGTTCGCCGCGGCCGCGCCCAAATGGTTAGGCATTGTCTGGGAGCCATCGGACACTAACTATGAATGGGCCTCTGGAGGCGCAGACGAACGGAGCGCCGCGCCACGCGTGGCCCCTCCAACTACGTTAACACCTCGGACCGGCGCTATGTGACTCGAGGGGGGCCAGTCGCCGCGCGCGGCCGTGCGGCAACAGGAAATTCGAACATTCCGGCTTCTCACGGAACATTCCAGCTTCTCACGCATGTCATGTGACTGCCCTCACCCCCAACCCCCCTGAATTGGCTACACTCCCCCTGGCTCACGAATTTCCTGTTGCCGCACGGCCGCGCGCGGCGACTGGTCCCCCCCGAGCACATTGCGCCCGCCGACCTATTCTTTCGCCTGTTGCAGTGATCAAAAAAAATAAAACTCAGAGAATGTAAAGCGCTACAAACAACTACAGCGGAACACATAGGCTTTGAAGATAGTGCAAAGACGGAACATCAAACATTCAACAATGGTTATTTGCAAAAACACTTAACCCTGACCAATTGTTCTCGAAGCAAACTTTAAAAACCTACATCATTAAAATTGTTATGCTATGTTGCTCCAGCAATGAATAATGTGCAAAACTCAGCATAATCAGGGTTTGCGTTGCGGGACCATGTAAACTCTTCCGAATTTTCTCGGCGGCTGTCGTTGCTGCAGCCTGCTCAGGCTTTCCCTGTTACACTGTATTGGGTGCTTGTTTCTTTTCAACCGTTACGATCTAAGAGACATTGCACTTAAGGGTTGAGCGCGGTTAACTTGGGTTCTCTGGAAAAATGGCGATGAACATTCCGAAGTCCGGCTACAATCGTTTTATGAAAGAAGGGGCACAGGTTAGTTTTGATATTGATGCTTACTTTCCACCTCTCGAAAGACCTTTCATTACAGCACTTCAAAGGTACTGATGAGGCTGTGCTGCGAAATATTGAGGCTTGTGTGGAATTGGCGTCACAGCTGAGATCAGCTTATGGACCAAATGGTATGTCTCCTTTGCTTGATTGTATCGCTCTCTACTGAGTAGTCGTTTGTTGCTTGTCCATGAATTGTCCACATTCAGGCATGAACAAAATGGTTATCAATCACATCGAGAAATTGTTCGTAACAAATGATGCCGCTACAATTCTGAAAGAGCTCGATATACAACATCCGGCTGCTAAAATTATAATTATGGCAAGTCAAATGCAGGAGAAGCAGGTCAGCTATGCTCCTGACGGTATTATTCTGGCCCAGGATTCATTGTACTATATTTTGTCTGTGAAAAGAGAACTCCTCTAGAACTCTGAAATTTTATAGTATTTCCTCACAACAATTTTTCTCCACCAATCCATTCGGGGAATCTGTTTTTTTTTTGTGAAAATGGCGCTATTGTCGTATACGGGCATCCTCAAGGACTAAGCCTAGTAGGGCAGGAATTTCTGAGAGAAGGAAAATTGCTGACGCACCCTGGAGTCTCTCCTCCCCCGCCTAAGGCTTGGTCCTGCTTCCACAAAAAGAATATAGTTTACGCGATTTCAAATGCATTGCCACCATAACGCCCCCTTCTCTCGCGATAGCGCGTGAAACTTTTTCTTTTATCCTGATCAAGGTCATTTTGATACGAGGAGCATGTGAAGCAGCTCCCAATATTTTGTCGCAGAAGAACGACTAAAATGTTCACTGCATGCCAAGATAAGGTTTTTTGAGAAGAAAGGCTTACGATAGGGTTACAGCTTTTGGTATCACTTTTATGAAAGGATTGGTCGAATGTCAATCCTGGCTCGAAACTGACCCAAACGGTATTTTAACCGCTGATCACGAATTGTGTGGGTAGCTAGGGCAGAAAGCGATTTCTCCGCTTCGAAACTTCCGTGCGGAAACCCATGGTCCACCTATGACCAGTTGCCGGGAGCAGCAAGCCCCGGTGAGGGCATGGGGCCCCAAAACTCGATATCTTTGAACACATCCCCTACCCATGATAACGAGGAATACGTCATCGACCGGAGTAGAGACGCAGAGTTTTGGGGACCCATCCCTCGCCGGGGCTTGCTGCACCCGGCCCCAGAAGTGCATCTGGGGCTCTGGCAGCTGAAATGAACGTGTGATGAGTGAAAAAGTCGCATCCTGCCTTAGGGACCCGTCCGATCACAGATATTGCCATTGCTGGCACCTCTTGCGCGTGCACTCTTGGCGCCTTGGATAGTCATGAAAAAATTGGCTAATTTTTGTTCCGGAGTGCGCGCAATGCTATCCTGAAGGCATTCGTAGGCAAGCATTCAAAAACTGCTCCAAAGTCTTCTGCTGTATTACCGAAAAAAATGCGAGACAGCAAGCAACAGACCCGAAGTCCCATGGGTTGACTTTTCACTTTGTTTATAGGGGAACTTTGATGCTCGATAACATTCATAGCGCATCTCCTAGCGTTTGCTCGATCCTTCCTCGTAAAATTGTTTGGAAGGTTTGGGTCGAGTTTAAAGGGGAAACGTGAGCTCGAAAATTTTTCGGGAGTCTGCAAAAGGAAATCCTGACTGGATATCAGTATTGTTGCGTTCCCGAGTTTCCAATCATTTCGGTTTTTTTTCAGTGCAGTCTCTAATTTCTTCTCTACTTGTACTGTTCAGGTGGGAGACAACACAAACACTGTGGTAGTGCTGGCCGCTGCTCTTCTTGAACATGCCGCTCAGCTAATCAGCATGGTATATCACGTTTCTTTTCTAATTGGGCTTTTCTTTTCTTTTTCTGCAAACTCTTTTCAATAGGGTCTGACACCGCAAGAAGTTGCTTCTGGATACGAACAGGCAGCCGAGAAAGGCGCTTGATATTCTTCCAAACCTGGTGATCAAGGAGGCAACAGATCTAAGAGACATTTCAACGGTATGTTTGCTGTTTTATTCACCATTTATTTATCCAGTGCGGCATCACTATTAGCTTCCAACGTTTACAGGTTAAGAAGCTTCTACGCTCTGCAATAACCTCAAAGCAATACGATAATGAAGAGGTCATTGCTGATTTAGTGTCGAAAGCTTGTGGTAAGTCTTTCGCGTAGGAAAGTGGATGGACGTTTTGGCAGTTATTTATAGTTGTAGCACAATATGAGAATCTATTAAAACCGAAATCGAAATCCGATTGATTTTTGGTTACCATTTTAATTCACTTATTATATTCGAGATATTTTTGTTGAGTATGGGTGCCTCTTTGCGTCTTCGTCTTTAGTGATGAAATGCTGTTGAGGTGCAGAACGATTCATTACCTAAAGTAGTCCTTATTTTTTCAGTGCTGACAGTGCCAAAAAACAGTTTCAATTTCAACGTCGATAATATCAGAATCTGTAAAATTTTGGGATCAGGCGTGAGTACATCAATGGTAAGTGGTCTTTTTAAATTTTCTCACTCTCCTAGTTATATTCCAGTATCCTTCCACCTCGGTTTAGCATTTTCCATACTTTTCATTTTGTAATTTGTAGTAAAACTAAGCAGAGAATGTTTCCCTTTCGAGGTTATGAATGGAATGGTTTTTAAACGCGGCGCCGAAGGCGAAGTGAAAAGTGCGCAAAATGCTCGAGTTGCTGTCTTCACATGTCCTTTTGATTTGACACAGACTGAAACTAAGGTATTGCTTCATAGTTAGCTGATTTTTTATGTTTCGCTACTTCATACTGGTTTAGGGTACTGTCCTGATAGAGAATGCAGAGGAACTTATGGGCTTTGCAAAGGGAGAAGAAAGTGAAGTGGAAAACCAAGTGAAGGCTCTTGCGGACAGCGGAGTTCAGGTAATTTGGTCTTATAGCAGCATTAGTGAGGCATGACCAATAATCACTACCTTCAGGTTGTTGTTGCTGCTGGCAAGTTTGGTGATTTGTACTTGCATTTCCTCAACAAATATAAAATCATGGCAGTTAGGTCAGTTGCAGTTGCGGCTTCTTGTTGTATCATCATTCGTCTCTATTTGCCTTCTCATTAACATTGTTGGGCCGATCCTTCTGAGATTGATTTTTTCAGGCTCACATCAAAGTTTGACCTACGTCGCCTGTGTCGAACTGTGGGTGCGCAAGCGCAAGCGAGAATTGTGAGTGCTTTAGATTCTACTCTTGACTGGAAGTAATTTTAGCAATAATTGATGCTACTGATAGCATCTGTGTTGTTGTATTATTTAGGCTTGAATTATTTGTTCTGTTGCAGTGTGCTCCAGCTGTTAATTTGCTGGGAACTTGTGACTCAGTTCATGTGAAGGAAATCGGTGATGAAAACGTGGTGGTTTTCGACAACAAGGTATTTAAGAACATCTGGTCATTCTCAGTAACAGTGACCATTATGAATTGTTTGCAGGGAGAAAGAGGAAATGTAGCTACTATCATAATTCGTGGGTCAAGCCAATCTCGCATAGATGATGTTGAGCGAGCTGTAGATGATGCAGTGAATACATATAAATGCCTTACCAAGGACGGCAGGGTCTGTTCTGTACCTATTTTGTTGAAGATACCTTTTCCCGTTTTTTACGCTCATTTTTTAATTTCATTTTCCTCCATATTTTCAATATTCAATTCGCAAAGCTTGTTGTCCCCGTGAGAGGCACTGCTGGTAGGTTTTTTTATTCTTGAAGATGAATTGTTATGAGCCCGTTATGGATGATTGCGTACCAGAACTGGGGAAATGGGTGGAGTGGAAACTGCGATAACCTTCTCATTCCATTCTTATTGTGAGAAAGGCTGTACATGTCACGTTATAGTGTTCGTGTAGTGATGAGCCCTAGTACTACTTGCTCTTCTTCTCGTCTGAAAAACAATTCATGCGCGCTCGTTGACATGAAAAGGTGTCGCTTTGACGTAACTACGGTCATGTTACAAAGTGGTGCTAGCACACTTTTTGTGGACCAGCACGTCTTCTGTCTGCATGTGAGATTTCTAATCCTGGGGTTGACAGTAACAATGGGATGGATTAGAAAGCGAAGGAAGAAGTACTACTGTAATAGTCTGACGTTCGCTCTTTGCTATTGCTTGAGCTCTTCATTGGATTTCGAAAAGGAAACTTTCTCTGAAAATTCAAATGGCAAGTCCTCAACGAATTTTCTACCATGGAAATCGTTCAAAGGTGAAAATCGTTCTGTATGCCCGACTGCGTGGATAACGCCGTCAGAAAGTCATCTTCCAACATCATAGCAATTAGCATATCGTGCGTTATTCTCGGTAGATAGAGGTATCACACGAAACGCATATAACTAAGGGGAAACCTCAGGAATAAGTGCATACCGTTTTTGCTACTGCGTCTGCACAAGGGAGCAACTTAATGATATTGTTATTCGGGACGATAGCTGTATTTCCAAGCTAACAAGTGCGCGATGTCGAATGGTTCCCCCGAACCCTTTTAAAAATAACCGAGAGATGAGCTATGCCAGAGGTAGGTTTTGCTCTGTTGTTGGTGGAACTCCAAGGGAGGCTCTATTTCGAACTGCTTGCTAGTCTCACTGTGACCGCTCATATGTTCTTTTGAAGAGTCGTGACTGCTGATGGTGAGGTATTCTTGAAGATAGTGCAGTAACCATCGGAATGCTGAATTGGGTCTGAGCTTATGTTCCAAACTCCATCAACCCATGATAAACTTGGGAACATTGATTGTTCAATTTGCAACTTTTTTTGATGTAATTCTTTGATAGCAATTGTTAGCAAATGTTGTGTTAGATTAGATTTTGTTAGTGTGCGAAGCTTCGTGCACATTAACTCTTTTTTTTTCTGTAATTGCCTGAGTAGGTTTGGGTGAGTCTTGAGTAAAGAAATTTGCCTGATTCATGCTGTGTGGCTGCTATTTCTATCAATTTTTTCTTCATACTAACGATATGGTGTTATCAGCTTCATTCCTGCGCCTGCGCTGTCGAAATCGCAATAGCTCGTCAAATTCTGAGATCCTTACCAGGTGAAAAGTGTTCAGGGCTGGAACAGTATGCTATCAAGAAGTTCGCTTATGCCCTTGAAACCCTGCCAAAATGTCTGGCTGAGAACGCAGGCATCAATGTAATGTTTGTTGAATTAATTTCCGGATCGTATTAGTGCCCGCCATCAGTTTACCATCTGAATTTGTTTTAAAGCTACGGATAATCCTTACGAAGTTATACGAGCTCATGAATCTGGACAACAAAATGCCGGCATTGATATTTGGAAGCATGGTATATTTTTTTGAACATGCATCTACTACTTATTTCTACTCTTATTTTTCTTTCTAGACCAAATTCATGATGCCGAGAGAACATGTATCTTGACCTATTGCTGGTAAGAAACTCCGCTATAAAACTTGCCACTCGTACGATGATGCTGCTGCTACGATTCTTAAAGTTGACCAGGTGAGTTCTCAACATCTCTTTGGTATCTGTGTTTCTCCTAGGACAGGAGTTCTCAGTTCCATTGTTATACAATTGTCCTACTCGTAATAGTACTTTATTCGTAGATAATAAATTGCGAAACAAGCCACGGGTGGACCCAAAACCTCGCGGACCGAAACCACAGGACGAGGATGACGAAGGAATGGCATAAGTGTTCTCATGCAGTTGTAGCCTGCTACATTTATAGCAGATATTGTTCTCATACTGATGGTTTTAATTCCCACCTGGACACTAAAGTTTAAAGTCTTGATGGTCGAAGATTGTTGGAAAATTGATGGACTAATGATCTTAAAACTCGATCTGCCTGCCGTTTGTTATTGTCTAAGGTTTGGTTCAGGTCCTCTCTTACTGTTGGATCAAACATTTGCTTGCTTGTTATGTTATGTTCTCAGTCATTTGTTGCCACAACATAATAAACTTTTAATTGAAAGTGCCTTGCTATTAGCTGAATAGGTGTAGCACTTCATTTTTACTAGACCACGTTTCCATCGGTGATTTGTGTTTTGCTCAACCTTTTGGAGTAACATGTAGATCTAACCGATTGCTTCGTTGCTGAGGTAATGTAGTCGTTGAAAGTCACGGAAAATGGATAATATCTTGAAAATTGGTGTTTTAGAAGGGACTACATACAGGATGAGGTTCATTAGTGCAAAACAAAAGTATTTTGTACGTAATCTTTAAAAAAAAACGTGTGAAAATTTGAGTAGAAGGTTTTTACTCAATGTTTCACATATAAGGATCGGTTTTCGAGGCACCTGTCACGTGTTAGGCTTTCGCAGGATTTTTCGAAGAGGTGCGAAACGTGCACAGGAGCGTTTCTTATTGAGCAGTGATAATCGGAACGGGACCCATTCCCTAGGAGCTGCTTAGTACTGAATGCATGCCTGTTCTTTTTAAGGTTTAAC